>JAHKKF010496963.1:0-62218 GCA_019740295.1 Labeo calbasu | reverse complement strand
TTTAAGTACTGTTATATGGAGAAAAATGCTCCTTTAATGTACTACTGAATATGTTGTTCTGCTAATTTATACTGTCTAAACCACAGAAAAATGTGTGGAAGCAGCTAAATCCTATAGAGAAGGACTTAGCAAGCAGGAAAGATTTAGTTTTGACAAACGTAATTAATAGGTGGTAATAATACATATGAGCAGTATTAATTATGATATTAACCTATATTTAACCTACATGACCTGAAATGATAAGAACAACAAATGTTGTCAAGATTCCTGCTCTGGAAATCCTGGTTCAGTTTGGCCAACCACAAACGCCTTTTGTTCCTCAGAAAGTTTTTTGTACTTTTCTCCTTGATTTGTTATAACTTTTGGCAGTCTATAGTGCTCCAAATGTTTTTCTCGGTCTGACTGATTAGTACAGCCCAAAACATGACAATAATGGACCATTCGCAGCAGGAATAATCAGCAAAATATGCGAGTTTTGTTCGGTTCAGTGGCATTGTTTACATTCAGTGCCGCAAATATGGCTGATTGATGACGCGTCATAAAAACACTATACAAGTAACGCAAGTTACTTTGTTTTCTCATTTATTTACTGACACTCTCCTTTTTAAAAAAAAACTGGCACTTCCTTCAGCATGAGGCTTATTAATTTCACTTTTGATGTTAAAGCCCTTATATATTTGCCAAAAAATTAACTTTTGGGTTTTTTGTTATGAAAAAACAAATAAACAAGCCCAACCCAAGTGACAAAAGTAATGCAAAAGTATCATAATGCATTACTTAGGTTACAAAAAATATTTAAGCATAACAGCTGTTCACAACACTGATAATAAATCAGCATATAAGAATGATTTTTGAAGGATCATATGACATTGATGACTGTAGTAATGGCTGATGAAAATTCAGCTTTGCCTCCATAGGAATAAAACATTTTAAAGTATATTTTATAATACTACTGTTTTTATTGTATTTTTGATCAAATAAATGCAGCCTTGATGATTATATATATAACCTTGAGAGAGAGAAATCTTTTGTAACAAAGCCTTTACTATCGCTTTATATCAGTGCTGAATAAAATAATTAATTTCTTAAATAAATAAAGTAAGTAAGTAAGGCCCCAAGGTTTTGAACAATTTATTTTATTTTATGTTATTTATTTTATTTATTTCCTTACCTTCTACTTTCTTTTCCTCAGAGAATATTGTGGTCCACGAGTTTGCCACTTTGTGTTTGACATCATTATCAGTGGACTTTTCCTATAAAGTCCAGATATTTGAGCACAAAGGACTTGAACCTCTTATTCAGCTCTTGTCAAGCCCGGATCCTGATGTGAAGAAAAATTCAGTGGAGTGCATCTTTAATCTTGTACAAGTAAGACAACAGATGTCTGAGTCAGTCAGAAGGTCTGTTGTGAATTAGACTAAAAGGCATCAGTCAGGGTGGTATTTTACAGCTCTAATAAAACACAATTGTTAGACGAACATTGGATTTGAAATGATTTCGCATTTTAGACCATGCCATAGATATTCAATCAGCTTTAAAAGCATAACTCTTTGAATACCAGAAGGATGCAGTTAAAATCAATTATTTGTGCTCTTTTATTCTTTGTGCACACTCAGGATTTTCAGAATCGAGCGGCCTTGCAGAGACTAAATGGACTCCCACCGCTTCTGGAACTGCTACGCTCAGAGTTCCCAGTTATTCAGCAACTTGCCCTGCGCACCATAGAGAACATCACCACTGACAGTGAAACCCGCATGGCTTTTGGGAATGTACAGGGCTTTGACAGAATCCTGGAGATCCTTGGAACCAAAGTAGACTAATTATTCTCTTCTGAATTATTCATGAGCACTTTTTGAAACTGCTCCTTAGTCACCTTCATTACGAGCAATCAAACTTTCCATATGCAAGTTGAGAGCAATTCAAGCAATTCAATGAAAATTAAGCAACACATGATTGAGCTGTAATGGCAGCTGTGTCTCCTCCCTACAGGAGTTTAGTGACCTGCATGAGGGGGCTCTCAGGGTTATCTTGAACTGTCTGGAAGACAGTGAGTCCATGCAGCTTATTCAGACGATGGGTGGCCTGGAACAGCTACTGCAGTTTGTTGGCACGTCCACACTGCCTGAAGCGCAGGCTAATGCAGTTAAAGCCATAGCCAAAATGGCACAAAGCAGTACGGAAAAAAAGCCTCTTTCTCTTTTTTGACGAATTAGTTTGTGCTCTATACACTGTTGGACAAAATGTGCAAAAATGTGCATTTTAGTACTTTAGGGGTAGTTCAAAATTCTAATTTATGTCATCATTTACACACGTCATGTTATTCCAAAACTTTAATTATGGAACACAGAAGAAGATATCGTGTGTGTTCTGCTAGTCAGACAGGTTTGGAACAACATGTGGGTGAGTAAATGACAGAATTTTAATTTTTGCATTTTTGTATTTAACTGAGAACTCCATAGTGTACGTTAGTTGCATAAAGGTGCATATTAATACTCTAGGAGGACATATTAGCACATATTAGTATATGTTTGTACTGAAAAGTTTCATGGTAGTTCTTAAGAAGACATATTACTATTTTAAAGATACATATTAGTAACTTAAGGACATATTAATATTTTAAGGGTGCATATTTGTACTTTAGGTATTATATTAGTACCTTAAAGGGATTGTTCACCTAAAAATGAAAATTCTGTCATTAATTACTCACGCTCATGTTGTTCCAAACCTGTAAGGCCTTCGTTCGTCTTCAGAACACAAATTAAAATATTTTTGATGAAATCCTTGAGCTTTCTGTCCCTGCATAGACAGCCATGCAACTGCCATGTTCAGGGAACAGAAAGGTAGTAAGGACATTGTTAAAATAGTCCATGTGACAACAGTGGTTCAACCGCACATTCATGAGTGTACCACGACACATGCATATGGTGCTGCTGACGCAAGAGCCAGCGTTCCGACATAGAACTTTCATCTCTGTTAGTTCATTGTCTATATATTCTGGTTCAAATAAGTAAGGCTCTCTGTCGAAATCTTCAGACATGTTTACGAAGACTGTTTTATGTACAGTGTGTGTCTTCCTCTGCTTGTTAACAAGGTGCAGAACACGGCTCCTGCGTCAGCAGCACCACACGCTGAGCGTGCATTGAAGACTGATACAAACTACCTGATCTCAGGATGAAAATATACCTGTGGTAACTTTTTCGCAAGATGCAAAATACGTACCAATAAGTACATATCACTGCAGTTTCCAACAGAAATGAACACTAGAGGCGGTAAAACATTGTGCACTTAAAACTGTTTTTGTACACAGGAATTTGTTTTCTGGCACGGAATTGGACTTAGAGTCCTTGGGTACAAATCCTGTGAAAAACATGACTCACGATGAAAGAGCTAAAAGATGAGAGATCAGAAATACAAGCTAAGCTGATACATGCTTGCGTTTGTGTTTTTACATTTTTGTTCATACTGTCGGGTAGGTTTAGGTGTAGTGCAGATGGTACGTTATTTTAAAAAGTCACAGAGCATTATAGTTATAGCGCCACGTAATGGACGTTTCATATCAGAACTGCAATGACCTGTACAAAACCAACGTATAATACGTACCATTCGTACGCTCATCTAAATACTCTTTTAGTGCCACTCAGTGGACATTTCACATTGAATATGTCACGAAACTTACATGGCGGTATGTATTTCGCAACTCACATCTTGCGAAAAAGTTCCCATAGGTACATTTTCGTCATGAGGTCAGGTTGGACACGGAAGAGAAAAAATTGTTGAACAATGTCTTTACTACCATTCCGGGCCTTGAGCGTGGTAGTTGCTTTGCTGTCTATGGAGGGTCAGAGAGCTCTTGGATTTCATCAAACATATCTTAATTTGTGTTCTGAAGATGAACGAAGGTCTTATGGGTTTGGAACGACATGAGAGTGATTAATGACAGAATTTTCCTTTTTGTCCCTTTAAGAGGACATATTACTACTTCAGGGGTACAGATTTGTATTTACATGTACATATGTATTTTAAAGATGCAAAGTAGTACTTTAAGATGACATGTTAGTACTTTAACAGTGTATATTTGTATTACAGGTACATAATAAATAATACCCAAATGGTGCATATTAGTACCTTAGGAGGACAGTTTAGAACTTTAAAGGAGAACTCCACTTCTAGAACAAAAATTTACAGATAATGTACTCACCCCCTTGTCATCCAAAATGTTCATGTCTTTCGTTCTTCAGTCGTAAAGAAATTATGTTTTTTGAGGAAAACATTTCAGGATTTTGCTCCATATAATGGACTGCTATGGTGCCCAGAGTTTGGACTTCCAAAATGTATGTTTAAATGCGGCTTCAAATGATCCCAAATGCCTTTAAGGGTGCATATTAGTACCTTAAAAGGACATATTACTACCTAAAGTTTGTACATTTTATACCATAAAGGGATAGTTCACCCAAAAAATGAAAATTCTGTCATTAATTACTCACCCTCATGTTGTTCCAAACCCATAAGGGTCTTCAGAACACAAATGAAGATATTTTTGAAGAAATCCAAGAGCTTTCTGACCCTCAGTAGACAGCAATTGTACTACTGCGGTCAAGGCACAGAAAGGTAGTAAGGACATTGTTAAAATAGTCCATGTGAGATCAGTGGTTCAGTCCCTTTAAGAGGACATATTAGTACTTGAAAGGTACATGCTGTATTTGTATTTACTTTAAGGGTATATTAGTACTTTAGCATGACATATTAGTATTTTAAGGGTACATAAGAAGAGTTCAGATGCAAAAGCCCCTAAATCCATCTGACGTATTTCTTTAAAACTGGCATTTCTTTCTGGCTACTTTGTGTAGGTTTCTGGTACTTCTGATTGAGCTGAGGCTGGAACTTAGCAAGTTTGAAGTAAAAAGTATTGATGGACGTATACTATGTGTCAGGAGCATTCACCCCATATCACTGTCTCATTTTTGACCAAGATGGCTTTTAGCTGGTTTTGCATCTGAACTCTTCATATACCGTAGGTGTAGCTTTGAGGTGTTCTTCCCCAGTGAAGCTGAAGGTGCAATTTTTGCACATTTTGTCTAACAGTGTATAGACATTTTCACATTACAATTGCATAACAATCCAAATTGTGTACAAATGATTTTTTTCTCACTCTCCATAAAGGTGAGAACAGAAAAATTCTGCATGAGCGGAACATAGAAAAGACCCTCACTGACCTTCTCGTGCAAGAGAATGAGGGCGTTCGCACTGCTGCATGCCAGGCTGTGGCAACAGTGAGCAAAAACCTTTCCAGCAAAGATACATTCAGATGTCTGGGTAAACTTATTTAGAACAAGCATCCGGGCTTGTTCTTATTTCCCTTTAGTTTTGTTTTGTTTTGTGTCATTGAAGCACTGATGTGTCTGTGCATTTCAGATGCAATCAAACCCATCGTGCAGCTGCTGAACAGTGAAGGAAGTGAGTTAAGAACGGCCGCAGCAGAGGCCCTGTCCAGCTTGACCAACAGCAACAATCTCAATGCTTAGTGAGTCATAATTTTGAATGCAACAACATTATATAGTCAATACAGTATTGCACCGGTATATATCTTTCTTTATCCCTTTTTCAGTGCTATACATGATGCAGAGGGCGACAAGCTCTTGGTGCGACAGCTGCAAGACAGCTGCACGGGAGCAGCTGTGTATGCAGCATCAGTCTTGACAAACATGGCATCGCAGGAGGATCTGCGCAGAAGCATTCTGGCTCATAAAGCTATGCCAGCATTGGTGGAGCTGCTACACTCCACTGACAACAACATACTCATCAGTGCAACGCAGGCTGTGGCTTCACTGGCCTGTGATGCAGAGGCCAGGCTAGAGGTAACAGAGTCCATTTCAAAGGTCTATACAATCGCCAGAGCTTATCAGCTAACTGAGTGTACGAAAAACAAACACTTTTTTCTAGGTGAGGGGTGTGAAAGACGTAAATGGATATTTTTGTACTTTGCATTATGTGCAGTTTCTGGTCATTGTTTTGTTTTGTTTTTCTTTACATGCAGCTGAGAAATGTTGGAGGCTTGACACCCTTAGTTCAGCTTCTCAAATCTATTAATGCTGAAATTCGGAGAAATGGTTCCTGGGCAATTAGTGTGTGTGCAAATGATGAAATAACAGCCCTAGAACTGTGTAATGCTGGGTAAGCATGTTTTATGCTTTAATACATTTCCCAAATTCAAAGTCTGAACATAATATATGACGCAAGTTTAATAAGCCTGGGATTTTGATAGAACATTACTTGCAAGGATTTTTATAGACTTTTAATAGGCATTTGCAGAATTAACTGTTAAAGTAAAACCAATAGATGGCAGTAAATCCCAAGTATCAGTTTTCTAGATGAGAATGAAGCCTATTTTAGGACAAGATTTTGCATTTGTGATTATTTTCTATGACAATTATACACATTTTCCTCCAAACTTTTAATTCCTGTACTGCATATGGACATTTTATATAAATCACTTTATCCTCAGTAGCCATTCCTTAGATTCTAATCACAGTATTTTTGTTTAAATATTATTTATAAGTCACAACAACAAACACTGCCATTAATATGTACATTACCAGTCAAAAGTGTTTGAACAGTAAGATTTTAGTGTTTTAAAAAAGTATTTTCTTCTATTTGATCCATAGTACAGCAAAACAGCAAAATTTTGAAATATTTTTAATATTTAAAATAACTGTTTACTGTTTGAATATATTTTTAAAATGTAATTTATTCCTGTGATCAAAGCTTTATTTCAGCATTATTACTCCAATCTTCAGTGTCATTCTAATACGCTGATTTCCTGTTCAAAAACATGTATTATTATTATTATTATTATTATTACCAAATTTAAAACAGTTGAGTGATTTTTTTCAGGATTCTTCGATGAATCGAAAGATCCAAAGATCAGCATTTATCTGAAATAAAAAGATTTTATAACATTATACATTATACCATTTAAAAACTGTGATGATAAAGACATTTATAATGTTGCATAAGATTTCTATTTCAGATAAATGCTGTTCTTCTGAACTTTCTGTTCATCAAAGAAACCTGAAAAAAAATCTGCTCAGCTGTTTTCAACATAATTGTTTTTGAGCTGTATATCAGAATATTAGAATGATATCTGTAGGTCATGTGACTGGAGTAAAGATGCTAAATATTCAGCTTTGAAATCACAGAAATAAATTACATTTTAAAATATATTTAAATAGAAAACAGTTATTTTAAATAGTAAAAATGTTTCTAAATTGTACTGTTTTTGCTGTACTTTGGATCAAATAAATGCAGGCTTGGTGAGCAGAAGAGACTTATTTAAAAAAAAAAACTTTTGACTGGTAGTGTTGGTATGTATGTCTATGTATTTAATAATATGTATTTTTTGCACTATATTAAATGAGAATTAATTGAAGAACTATTGTAATTTTCTACTACTAACAAAATCTTAATGTTGCTATAATAGGCTTTTTAAAGTTTTTTTATTATTATTTGGGGGTGAAATAAGACCAGGACATGTTCCTGAGAGATTCTAGTGTTGAAAGATTCACTCTTTCAGATGTTTTGGCTGGTTAAGTGTCTCTTCATTGATTGTTTGGTCATTTAGTTCTGTTGTCATCAATCTTACAGAGCTCTGGAGATACTCCAGGAAATCAACCTGTCACCAAACCGTAACAACAAATTTAGTGAGCTGGCACTACAGAAGCTTCTGGACAGTAATCTATCGTTGAAGTATAGTCTGACAGGACACCTGTCAGCCAGCGATATAACTACTGATGGCTTCTACGACCCAGGACAGGTCCAAAAGTGAATGTTTTTCAATAGCCAAAACAAATCCTCAATGCGCAGACGTTGCACGCATCAATCAATCTCTCTCTTTTTTCTCTTGCTTTCTCTTCTTCCTTCTACAGATAAAAAAGGGTCATCAGGTTCATACCTTGGAGGAAATATCAAAACAAGCTGTCAACCAACATAGAGCCACGATTGCAGTTAATGGGAAACTCCCGGATCAGTATGTAAAGGCCAAGGGTCATGCTTTGGCAATCCAAACCTGGTGTTTCAAATTACCGTCACATAAATCTTCCTCAAACACTGTATCAAACTAGTAGTTCCCTCACTGATTTAGTGTATTCATAGTCTTTGTGAGGGGGGCACATCTACACTAAACATTCTCATTCTCTTCCACTAGTATTTAGATCTCTTTTCACATCAGAGAGAAAACAAGCTCTTTGTGGAGAATAAAGGCTTTCAGAGCCCACCCTCTTCCACACCATTAGTTCTACAGCAGCACACTTGAATATTAAATACCTCTGTTGCACAACAGATAGATGTAGATAGATGAATTTCCCTCAGGGAAATTCTTTTGCGTGCATTGGCTCGGGAATCTGGCCCAGAGCTCCCACAGGAGAAATGGGAATCCTGCCACTGAGGCCCGAGCAACACAATTTATGCTCAGATTAAGTTAATTACATTTAAAGATTCTAAATTATGAACAGAACATTACTTGACAGCTTTAAATGTGTGTTTTTGTGTTTGTTCTGATCTACTAATCTTGAGGTTTGTGGATTCGGTTCTACCATCCAACTTTGTTGAATGCCAATGCGAACACAAAGGTCATTTGATTCACAGCTCTAAGAATTGTTGCGAAGTAGTTTGATTGTTTTGCACAGTGAATGTTAAAAGGCATAGTCCACCCAACTATGAAAAATATAGATGAGTTTGATTCTTCATCACAACAGATTTGGAGAAATTTTGCACACCACTGGATCCTTTGCAGTGAATGGGCGCTGTCCAGACATCTACATCATAATAATCCACAAGTAATCTACATTAATCCATCAGTTAATGCCTTGTAAAAACTGTATGTTTGTAAGAAAAAAGTCCCATTCTGATAAGGCATTTTAACTTTAAACATCACTTCTGGCCAAAATACCAATCCATAATCCATAATAACGCTTCCTTCAGTAAAAAAGCCCATCCCACGTTGTCCTCTCACAAAAAAAACAACATATTTGTTTAGACTTGTTTTGCACTGTTTTTCCTTGTAAACATTGATCTGTGCATATTTCTTTCATGATTTAGATGTAACTAGCTGGTTTGAACTTAAAAACAGTTCAGTGATGAATCCGTTTATTGCAAACACGCATCTTTGAACTCTCATTCT
Source organism: Labeo calbasu (assembly GCA_019740295.1). Taxonomy (NCBI): domain Eukaryota; kingdom Metazoa; phylum Chordata; class Actinopteri; order Cypriniformes; family Cyprinidae; genus Labeo; species Labeo calbasu. Next base: position 53,043 of record JAHKKF010496963.1, on the reverse strand, counting down.
GACGGCACCCATCCACTCCATTGGTGAGCAACTGATGTGATGCTTAATTCCTCTAAATTTGTTCAAATGAAGAAACTCATTACTCAACAAGTCTTCAGTGTCACATGATCCTTCAAAAACCATTGTAATATGCTGATTTGCTGCTCAAGAAACATACATTTATTATTATTAATATTTAAAACAGTTAAGAGCATTTTTTCAGGATTCTTTGATGGATAGAAAGATCCAAAGATCAGCATAATTAGTACTTTAACTTTTACTAAGTGATGATAGACATTTGTAATGTTACAAAAGCAAGAAATGCTGTTCTTCTGAACTTTCTGTTCATCAAAGAAATCTGTGTTGCTGCATGCACAGCTGTTTTCAACGATAAAATAATAATAATAATAATAAATGTTTTTGAGCAGCAAATCAGAATATTAGAATGATTTCTGAAGAATCGTGTGACTGGAGTAATGATGCTAAAAATTCATCTTTGAAATCACAAGAATAAATTACGTTTTAAATATATATTTAAATAGAATTTAAATATAGTCATTTTAAATAGTACAAATATTTCAAAATTTTACTGTTTTTGCTGTACTGTGGCTCAAATAAATGCAGGCTTGGTGAGCAGAAGAGACTTCTTTAAAAAACATTAAAAATCTTACTGTTCGTTGGTGCCAATAGCCTCGTGGTTAGTGTGTCGACACATGGCGCAACTGCGTTCATGACGACCCGAGTTTGATTACCGTCTTGAGGTCCTTTGCTGATTCTGCTCCCCTCTCTTCTCCCAGTACTTTCCTGTCATCTCTCAACTGTCCTATCTATCAAAATACATAAAAAAGGCCATAAAACAATTTTTTTTTTTAAATCTTACTGTTCAAAAACTTTTATCTGGTAGTGTACATTTTCCTTTTTGGATGAACTGTTGAACTAATTAAGGTTTAAAAAAATGCTCATTCTTTCTTCTTCTTCTGTCAGATTTATTACCAAGGGACCAGATGATCGTAAGCAAGATAGTCCGACAGAAACTACAGCCTCATCTGTTTTGAGCAGCAAAAGGAGCAGCAAAACACCAAGGTTTGTGTGTGTGAGTTGTTTTAACTTCTGTAAACCATCTGTCTCACTCTTATCTCTTTCTAAAGTAAAATGAAGGGAAAAGGTCAGAAAGAGGATGAGAAAAAGAAGGATGAGGATGAGTATAAGCCACAGCCAGAGATGGTGGTGGATGAAGCATGGAGCTTGCCATATGATGCTGCATTTCATAACCTTGTCAAAGAGGCAGTCGAATCCATCTTGCCACTTCAGGATGAGGTCAAAATGTATACAGCTTTGGCCAAGTGAGTTTTTTCTCAATGTCATAGCATATTAACATCTACACGGCTGAAGTGTGACCAAAAATTTTATTTTTTTCACAGGTTAGTATGTGATACAATGGGCGGCCAGGTTGTGCCAGATAAACTACATGATTATCTGTGGGAACTGCACATAAGTGAGCTGAAATTTGAAGCCGGTTCCAATATCGTTCTTATTGGAAAGATAAAAAAAGGCACCTACTTTCATAGAGCATTGCTTTACAAGGTAATTTATACATCCTAATGTGTTCCAAAGAGCTCTCTCTTTGCTTAACAGTCTAAAAAAATGGCCTGACAGTGACTGTGCAACCAGTGTAATAATTTAGGAATCAAATATTGAAAAAACAAAACAAAATCAACCACTAATGAGAATATTTGGTGGGACATGTGGTTGCGGCTTCAGCTGCAACAGATATTTCCACTCAATTGTTTGTAACAGAGTAATTGCTATCCACTTTAGGTTCTTGCAGACCGAATTGGGCTGAGCTGCAGTCTCACAAGAGGAGAATATAACCGTGCATGGAACGAAATCTTCATTACCGGTCCAAAGAAAACTTATGGTCACTCACAGCCTGAATGTTATATCATAGATCTGATGCATCAGCCTGGAAACCTCATGAAAAACAACTCACCAGCAGCTCTGGCATATCAGACCATTTAATAGCAATATTTTGATTTCATATAAGAATGGTTTTGATATGAATTTTGGTGTTGGGGTCCGCAAAGCATTTTATATTTATTGATACTCTGTCAAAGTGAACTGAATTTAATTCTAATAAAGTATTATCAAAACTTATGTGAATTCTGGTCAAATCTTAGTTACACTGTATTATCTCTGAGGTAATAAATTGTTGTAGAAGGCGGTACATGTTTCTCTCCCATATGAAGGTCAAAGTCTGCGATTAAATACAGACTATATGATGATAAGAGCGAAAACATTCCGATAAGACAGAAAACAAGGAACCCAAAAATCAAATTTGTAAAAACTTCGACGACGGTTAGTCCATTGACAAAAGGTGCAAAGTTTGATCAGTTTCAGCCAGTCGACCGTGACCCATAAAGTCTGTGAGTTGTGACCGGTTTCCGCTGCTCGAACTGTGAGGGGGGGAATGAAGCTGAACAACTGAGCTTCTTTTCAGTCTTTTGGGTAGCCCATGTTAACTAATAGTAGAGAAAGTCAGGCCACTGCATGAAACAATATGTCGAGAAAAATGTCACGGTTTCTAATTCGCTTCTCCTCTATCGTTTCCAACGGAGCGACAGTCAAATCAATTTTACCTCAGAGGAGGATATTTGAAGGGATTCGGCTTGTGTCTACAACAACGGGTAGGGTTTTTGTCTCGATCTATATTGTGTTTAAAACACAAGATATTCATATGACTGAAATTGTTCTATTTAGTGCAATTTAAATTTTATGCAATTCCATTTCGTTATCTATTGAATCGGTGCAAACTGCAATTATTCTAGTCATGTAGATCAGAACATGCATGCGTGATCTGATTACTCAAACACAGTGTTGGCTTTTGAGAAGGGCCTGCAACAGAAACAGTTTGCACAATATATATAATTTTAGATATAATAGCAATATATATTTACTATAGTAAACAGTATAACGCAGATTTCTTGGATTTCTTTGATTAATACCTCAGAAATCTTATTAAATTCATGTTGTTTTCTTAGCAGAAATGATGTCACTGCCCAGAGAATGATGTCATTAAAGACCTGTGACTTTGTTAAAGAAATACTATAGAATACCAACATGATAGAATGTAAAATTGCTACTGATTAAAACAATATTCCCATGTTATGAATCATTTTCATTAGATAAAAGTGAATAGGAGGAAACACTTGTATTTTTTAAACTGAGATTTGTATATTATCCATTACATCAAGAGGTTTGTGTTGGAACAGAATTTATGCATGTTTACACAGGTTTGCAGTCACTGACACGTTATGACAAGTCTACAGATTGGCAAAGGAAGCTGACTCCAGAACAGTATGTTGTCACAAGAGAAAAGGGCACAGAGGTGGTAAGTTAACAAAGCAATAATAATATTTGAAGCTCATTTGATAACTCAAACAATATAGATGGATACCTTACTATAACTTTGAGAAAAAAAGTACAAAATTTTTTATTTTATAGCCATTCAGTGGCATCTACTTGAATCACAATGAGGTGGGCATGTACCACTGTGTTTGCTGTGACTCCCCTCTTTTTAGGTAAGAACTTTTTAAGACTTACATCAAAATACAATTAAAAATGTGTAATTCTCCTCAAAATGACATTGTTTTACATTTTTACAGTTATGGAGAAACAAAAGAACAAAATGATTAAAAATAAGAAATAAATATTAAAATTAGGGATGCACGATATTTGATTTTTGCCGATATCCAATATGCCGATATTGATATTGACCAAGTCTCTCCTGTGCGGAAATTGTAAGCATATTTTTTATTTTGATTAGTTTTAACAAAAACATATTTGTTAGAGTTAAATAAACAATAATGAAGTTATTTTATAATGACAGTACACTGAAGCTTTGAAAATAACTATAAATAAATTATGTATTTTTTTTGTCAGAAAAATGCAGTGGTAACCATAACATTCTATTTTACGATTTAACATTTGCAGATGGTCTAAAGAAAAAGAGTTCTTTTAGAGCTCATAATTTCTTTAGAAAAATAAAATAATTTTATTGACAAGTGTCATGTTTTTTTTTTTTTCATGTTTATAGCTTCTGACCTTTAAATCAAAACATACTCATGATTTTATGACATCAATTACTGCTTTAATAATCAGAAACACAGTCTAAATGTTATTTGTGTATTTTACTTTCATTTTATTAGAAGTGGGCCAACAGCGCCCCCTACAGAATTAAAATTCCGTACAGAACAGTCATTAGGACCCGGGGGAGGCTGTCGCTGCAAGTAGTGTTCCTGTTTGCTCAATCACACACTGATCGCGTCAATCTGTACCTGCATTCTTAGATTAAATTCAGCTATCTAAAACTGTGAATCTAATTATCATTCAGGCAAAACTTTGCTTCAAGAATAAGCCACACTGCTGACTTGTTCTAATTGCTAGCACACCCTGAGCACGTGTGTTATTCCTCTTATGGGCAAGAGGTATCAGCGTAAATTTTTCATAAGGGGCGATACCGATATTTACATTTACAGCCATTATCGGCTGGTTCCGATAATATTGTGCATCCCTATCTATTAATATAAACCATACATTAAAACTTGCAAATATAAATACAACTTTGCATTCGGCTCCGACAGCTCAGAAGCGAAATATGATTCGGGAACTGGGTGGCCATCCTTCTATGAGGCTCATGGGACGTGGGAAAAAGACGAGAGTCACGCCAACATCGTCCGTCGTCCTGACAACTCACTTGGCAGCACAGGAACAGAGGTTATCTGCAAACATGTGAGTGCAAGACAATGATGTCAGGCGGTTTAATCATTGTGTTGACTTTTTCTGCTAACAATGTAAATAGTAATAATTCCACAATTTCTTTCACGTTGCCAGACACCATTATAACAAGTAATTTTGTTTTACAGTGCGATGCCCATCTTGGACACGTCTTCGATGATGGTCCAGATCCGACTGGTCAGCGGTTCTGCATCAACAGCGTCGCTCTAAACTTTAAACCCAGAGAGAAATAATATAGAGATTCCCAGCAATTATATCTCTGGACAGTATTTTACAGTTATCCCATGCAAATAAAGAAAACAAATAGCGTTTGAATAACATATGTCCACTGTGGTATGCTATGAGTTACAGTTTACAATGTTTATTGTGAAAAAAAAGTTTGGCGATTCTGTGTTAGGAAAAGTGCACTCTTAAAAATTAAAGTTCCAAAAGGAGTTAAATTTTGATTCCTCAAAGAACCTTTCTGTGAACAGTTCTTAAAAGAAACATTTTTTTTAGTGTGAAGAATATTTTAAAATTCTAAAGAACTTTTTCCACTGTAAAGAACAGAGATATGTATAGCTAGATACCCTATTAGCGGCCACTATACACCTTTTTCTTTAACGCGGAAGTAAATCTTTGGGTGAGACTTCCGGTTCATTAGCCTCTATAACGAAATAACGCTAAGAATAAAAACAGCTAGTAAACAGTAAAACTGTTTGCACTACAAACCAATGTGCTCATAATTAGGATAATACATTAAAATAATATGGCAAGACACACCGATTTGCAATATCAAGCAGCAAAATAAGTTTTGTACAGCTAAAAATAGCTGGATGCAATGAGACCGGAAGCCACACCCATAAAATTTACAAATGGCCGCGCCCACTCTTATGGGAAGAAAAAGGTGGATTGGAAGGGTTTCACTGATGTTAAAAGTTCTTATTGGAACCAGATGGCAATTTAAAAAACTTTATTTTTTTGAATGTGATTGATTAAACGCCTCACAAGGTGGTGTCATTATATTCCTGTGCACTGTAATGTTTCATTATAATTTTTTGTATTTTTTGCATACCACTGTACATTGAAATCTGTCAAAGTTTGTGAAAAACATATCAGGTTGTATTAAATTGAACATTGTCAGAAATGTGTATTTGTGTGGGTTTGTCTATGAGTTAATGATAAACCTGAGTAGAGGGTCATCATCCGAATTCGTATTTGGCAACACTTGACAGTTGACTGACTCTTTATTATCAAACTTCTAACAGAGCTGTTGGGAAAGCCTGGTATAAAGGGTTTTAATAAATCAACGCGTTAAAAATAACTGATTTAATGATTCGCTTCTGGCTGCATTTGTTCTTTGTGCTCGCGTGGCTCGGTTTCTGGGAGCCTGCCGAGGCACGAAGAGCACGGTTTAAACCAACACCTCCGAAGCCAAAGAAATCCGACGCAGAACAGGCTATTGAAAAACTAGTTCCAGCTCAGAACATCAACATTGATCAGGTATATTTCAACATCCATCATGTCAAAGCATTGTCAAAAGTTAATTCGTTTTGGCACAATGAATATGAGTGAACATTATTCTTGTTGATAGGCCATTAATCTTGTTTCAACAGACGGCAAATATGTTTGATCATAAATGCACGCATAGTTTGTTGCAGAATGATTTTACACTGATGAAAAACTCATTCTCTCTAGATGAGTGGGAAGTGGTACCTGCTTACTGTGGCATCACGGTGTAAGAATCTTCTGGAGAGCGGTTTCAAGGTGGAGAGCACGACTGTCACTTGGACTGTCACTGGTGACATGGTGTCAGTAAGCACTGTGAGAAAACTGTGAGTACTGGTTGAGCCACAAGAGGGAGCGTTTTACTCACTGAATTTAAGTCTTGCCGGTTTATCTTGGTTCACTATAAAATGTGACACTGGAACACAAAACCAGACTCTTAGGTAGCACGGGTATATTTGTAGCAATAGCCAAAAATGCATTGTATGGGTCAAAATGGTCAGTTTTTCTTTTATGCCAAAAATCATTGGGATATTAAGTAGATCATATTCCATGAAGATATTTTGTAAATTTCCTACCGTAAATATATCAAAACTTATTTTTTTAAAGATTTATCTTTGGCATTTTATTGATAGGACAGTAGAGAGACAGGAAATGAAGTGGGAGAGAGGGGGGATGGGATCTGAAAAAAACCTCGCGAGAAGGGATTCGAACACGGGACGCCCGAAGCACAACAAATGTCGACTCACTGCCCACGAGACTATCGGCGCAGAATCAAAACATAATTTTTTATTAGTAATACGCATTGGTAAGAACTTAATTTGGACAGCTTTAAAGGTGATTTTCTCAATTTTTTCCCCCTCAGATTCCAGATTTTCAAATAGTTGTGTCTCAAATATTGTCCTATCCAAACAAACATACACATCAATGGAATGCTTATTCATTTTGCTTTTAGATGATGTATAAATCTCAGTTTCAAAAAACTGGCCCTTATGACTGGTTTTGTGGTCCAGGGTCACATAAAGTTAGTTTTACCCAAATACTTTCCCTAATTACCTTAATTACATTGGTTATGAGAAGGTTGGAAATCTCAGATGAATAGGGTAAAAATGAACAGATATCACCATACTTTCCAGTTGATTACATTATGAATTGCAAACAAGTTTTCTGGTATGCTATGCCTAAATTTGCAAATGAGGTATTATCTAATTAAATATGCACCACTTTGCATACAATTCTAAAACAAAACAAAACAAAACCCTGGAGACAGCCAGAATAAAAAGTATTGTTCATTTTATTGACATATTTGAGTCATATTTGAGATTTTTTTTACAGAGGATTTTTCTCTTTTTATTGCTCAAAGAACCAACCCCTCTGTAAAAACCTTTAGATTATAGATAGGAATAAAACTGTGACGTTTGGTGTATGTGTTACTAAAGTGGAGATTTCTCACTCAGTTTAGGAGAAAAAAAAAGAAAATGGTCTTTAAAGATATGTGTTGTAATTGAAATCTACAGACACAAATAGATAAGTGCAATAAAATAAACACTTCAACTTTTAATTTGGATGTTTTCTTCCACTTTTTTTTTTTCCAAATTCGTCAGGCTGTGAAATGCTTATAATACTAATAAATCAAACATTCCTAAACAGTGAGAATTCTTAGTAAGTTATGATGATAGTGTACCATAGTGTGTGTATTACTGAATTGCATAGGTAGGTCATGATTTATTATGTAACCCAAAAAAGTCCCCTTTGGCAACTTGTACAGACTATCATATAATTACAGCTGATGTAAGCAAAAGCATTCGGTGATCAAGATACAGCTTGCTTTGTCAGTTTTTTTCATGAGGATTTTTATTTTTCATGAGTTATATTTAAATCACTAAGAAATGTCTATATATGTCTATATGGGCCATTCTACAGATTTAGTTCAAAGTCAGAGTTGGAAACGTCTTGAAAAAAGACATTTGTGTCACTACCGAAAGACAGTATTATATAGTTAAAAATAAAAGGGTTATATTACATTTATTCTATTGTTGTATTTTCAATCCAATTTTTCTTTGTAAAAGGCAAGAAATGGATCATACAAATTTCAAAGTTAAGGATTCATTCGTTTAAATTTACACTGAACCAAAAATTATCATAACATCTTAGTTGAAAATTTAGTATAGTTTATTTTTGACAAAACATTTCGGTAGTGACAGCACATTTTCGGTAGTTCGGTAGTTTGGTAGCGATCACATCACATTACAAAATTTCAACCCACATACTAAAACATTACTAAAACATACTAAAACACAAAAAAATCATTTTCATAAGTTGAAATTTAGGGGTTAGGGTTAGGGGCAGCCACCTCCCAATTGCAAGTACCCACTAAATTATGATTGTATATATATATTAAGCTTACTGATATTTTAAATATTATTGTGGTTTTCAACAGATAATAAAAGGATCTTAGTAAACAACTAAGATTTGAATACTTAAGTGCTTTTTAAATGTGTTCAATTTGTGTGCTCATCCATTTTGCTTTTTCCCAATGTTAGCAATTTTGAGTGCTGGGAAATCAAACAGAACTACATGAAAACAAAGACCCCTGGCCAACTGCTTTTCAAAGGTAGGTATCTGGTGACGACTAAACCACACTGACCACCAGACCAGGGTTCAAAGCTTGTCATTCATACCACTATGATATCTAAACCGATGGCTCTTCTTTGTTGTGAATGCTCCCTGACCTGGACTGACAGTTGATATGCAAAAGAGAATTTATAATCTTCACAAAACATTTTAAAGGTTTGAAAAATGAAAAAGTACTGAGTATTAGTTAACAACTATAACATAACATAACTATAGGGGTGTGATTAGGGTTTGGTTTAAACTTTCTTGTAAACAATTATGCAAAACCTTGTAAGTATGTGTACTATCTGGACAAATACATTAAATCCAGCATGTAATTGAACACTTTAGACACACTATTGCATTTGCAGCAACATATTTGCAAAATGATGAAGATTTTAGACAATTTTATCCTTATAGCCATCAGGTTCACTCAGGTGTCCTAGCCGAGTTCCATTAAGTTTGACGTACAGAAAGTGTCCAAATACTTTATATTTACTGTTTATTTAAATCATATTCTTAAAAATAAAGGTGCTTCACAATGCCATAGAAGAACCGTTTTGTCTAAATGGTTCCATAAAGAACCTTTAACATCTGAAGAACCTTTCTGTTCCACAAACGGTTCTTTGTGGCAAATAAGGTTCTTAAGATTATAAAAAGGTAAGCAAGAAATGGATCTTTAAAGAACCTTAGACTGAATGGTTCTTTGTGGAACCAAAAATGGTTCTTCTATGGCATAACTTGAAGAATCTTTTGAAGCACCTTTATTTTTAAGAGTGTAATACAACGGCGTTAAATAATGTCCGATTCCTTATGCAGGTAAGAGACCTACTGAGAACGTGGACATAATGGTTCTTGAGACGGACTACAGCTCATATGCTACGGTGGTTTTTAAGAGAGCAGGGAAAATTACCATGAAACTATATGGTAGGTGTTCTATAGTCTCTATTTTAAACTTACACCCACCTTTTAGTGTCACAATGGCACCACTGAGGAAAAGAGCACTATTTTAATCAAATATTTATTTCGTTTGAAAGGACGGTCCAGTGAGGTACCAGATAATATAGTGGATAAATTTGAGGATCGTGCAAAAATTTTTAATTTGGGATTGGACGTAATCTTCCAGTATCCTGACTATGGTGAGAAAAATAGACAAGTTAGGCTATATTAAAACCAATGACGAATACTTTTTTAATTCGAGGCTCTTTTCCAGGGTTCTGCGAGTCCACAGAAAAGGTTCTGGGTAAGAGTTACATGTGTTTGTTTTACATCAGCGTATTGTTTGTAACATTTTAATGTTTGTAACATGTAACATTTTCAGAACGACATGTATTGTTAAGAAATGTAATAATTGTTACATTCTAAACATCGCACTGCTGATTCTAATATCATATTTGCGCACGAATCGTTTTTTGTAACCGTTCGTTTTAATGATTCAAATGAACCGATTCGTAATGCGTATATAAATATTCAACATTAATGGAGAACGCTGACACAAAATAAAACACATTTAAAAAAAGAGCATAAAATGTTTAACTATGTATTTATTTCACTACATGCAATAACATGGCAATAACACAGTTCTGCGAACTGATTCGTGTGAATCGTTTAAACGAACCATTTAGAACGAATCGGACTTCTCGACTGCTCGGTGCCGCTGCTTGGTGTTAGGCAACATTTACTGATTGGCTGAAAGGAATTTTTCATCCTACAGAATGAGCCAATCCGGCCATTCGTGCATCTCCAGCTTATGTTAGAATCACGTTTTCTGTTTTAAAAGCATGTGTTGCAAAACTTGCATAACTTAAATTAGGTTTTGTAACACTTAGAAACTGTATAATTTTGCAACCTAACACTATCTTTGCTTTGTCCACCAGATTTGACTTAAGACTGACTGTCCAGCATCTTGTGAGCACTCTGAGAAATGCTTGTGCTAAGAATTGCACCAATAAAGTTATTTCAAGGATTTATGTGTTTTAAAATTGCATTTTCTAGTTTGAGCATGAACAACAGATAGTGAGGAAAGTGCATCCCCTAATGTTTATTTTTTGGTTACATCTTTGCTAATAAGCATCAAAAGTAGTGATTTTCCTCAAGATATTCTAGATGCAACAAAAAAAAAGTACTTATAAAACAAGACAAAGTCATCTTGATGAGGTTAGTGTGGTTTGTGATGTAACTCTCATAACAAGACTCTGCCTGCCCACCCTTTCAGAGTTACACAACACAAGGGGTAAACATGTTACATATCCAACATTCCAAAAGATGTCCTAAGGAAATCATTTTCTGATGGAATAACATCTAACACAGAAATGAACTAGTTTTAACTTATAACGCCTTTTTTGCTGCAACTCACAACTGCTGCACAAGAGATTAATTTGGATAGAATGTATTTTGAAAATTTGCTTTAGTTTATTACAAACACGTTTATAGTCTTATGACTTTCCATCATCTCCAGTCTACACTACCATTCAAAAGTTTGGCTTCAGTAAGATTAAAAAAAAAAGAATTTAATAGTTTTATTCAGCAGGCATGCTTTAAATTGATCAAAAGTGACAGTAAAGACATGTCAAATATTATTAAACACTTCTGTTTTAAATAAATGCTGTTCTTTTGAACTTTCTATTCATCAAGGACTCCTGAAATATGGTTTACACACACACACACACACAAAAAAAAACATTAATATGTGTTTTGAGCAGCAAATCAGCATATCTGAATGATTTCTGAAGGACCATGTGACACTGAAGATGCTGAAAATTCAGCTTTGCAATCGCAGGAATAATTTACATTTGAAAGTATATTAAAATAGAAAACTGTTGTTTTAAATCATAATATATTTACTGTATGTTGGTCAAATAAATGCAGCATGGATGAGCAATAAAAAACTTCTTTCAAAAACATAATTGTATTGCATAGAGGCCAAACAGGGCCACCACTCTGAGGGTCATAAAAGCATCAAAAATACCCTCAAACACCCACACATACCTGGAAAAATCCACATGTGGCTGTTGCAAGTTGTGTAACAACTGCAATTATCATTCCTGCTGTGTCTTTGGTAGTGGGAGGGACTCAAGGAAGGAGGGTTTTGGGGGGCTCAATCTGAGGATAAAACAGGGGCTGCCTTTCGTCTCCTCCACTCAGCCACCTCTGCCTTCTGAACTGCATACAGAGAGAGAACCTACACTTCTACAGCCATGACGACCGTCGTATTGAAGATGCTGTGCATTCTGCTCTGTGCAGTGTTCGCCTCTGCTGATGTCATGCCCATGACTGACTTCAGCCTGGAACAGGTAAAAAATGAAAATATACAGGCATTTACATTGAAGTTTTACTGTTAAATACTAAAAATTAAAGCACTGAAGTGTTATTAGTGAGTTTTAGGGATATTCCCAGGTTTAAAAATGTTCAGTGCCATCAGTGATTGCATGAAGAACCTCTCATGGAATCTTTCCATTCTTTAAAGTGGGAAAAGGTTCTTTGGATTAATAAAATGTTCTCACAATAAGAAAAAATGGTTCTTTATGGAACCATAATGGTTCTTCTTTGGCATCACTAAAAAAACATGTTGGAACTTAGGGTTAGGTTATTTTTAAGGAGAGTTGGTCTAAAATAGTTATATTTGTTGTAGATGGGAGGAAAGTGGTATCTCATTGGCTTTGCTACAAATGCAAAATGGTTTGTCAGTCACAAAGATGACATGAAGATGGGAACTGCCATGCTGACGCCTACAGAGGAGGGAGACCTTGATATCAGTTACACTAACATGAAGTAAGCTCAAGACTTTATAGTGTTCAAGGAGAAGAGTTTTGACATTCTAAATGTTCTCATAATCACAAAAGAATAACTTAAACTCCTTAATTTGTTACCAGGAGTGATGGTACCTGCTGGAGAATGACACACCTCGCCAAGAAAACCGAGACTCCAGGACGTTTTGTCTTCTACAGCGAGCGTAAGTCGTCCTGCTTTTGCGAATGCTAATTTTGCTAAAAAATGCTAATGGTCAAATTGTTGTTCATTTGGCCTCAGGTTGGGGAAATGACAACGACATGCGTGTGGTTGACGCCAAATTTGATGAGTACGCTCTCGTTCACACCATCAAGACCAAAGGAGGCGTTTCTGAGATTCTCAACAAACTCTACAGTAAGAACTCGTTTTGTCCAAATGATAGAACTTAGCTGAAACGTTTTCATGAGTAACGTTAAACGCTAAACTGACTATAAATGTGTCATTAACAGGTCGTACTACAGAAATTTCTGACGACTTGAAGGAAAAGTTTAGGCAGTTCTCTATGGACACCGACATCCTTGAGGAAAACATCGCCATGCTGCCACCAAACGGTACGTTTTAAGATTTTAACCAATCCTTAATGTCGCTAATGATGTTTTTTATTTTTAAATAATCGGAATTTTTTTTTTTTTTTTTTTACAGGAGAATGCTCAGTTGCCTAAACGTCTCAAAGACAAAAAGACAAAGACAACTTCAGCTGGTCTGATAATTTCACCTGAGAAACTGATGTGAATTCGCTGGCCCTCTTGTCTGCTTGGTTTTTGTCTCATTTTGTATGGAAACATAAGTTTTCTTTTTGCCTTATACACATGTTGTGCTCACGATGACAAACCAATTTGCAACTACTCATCCAAAGGACGTCTCAAACAGGGGGACAGAATGCCAAAGCCTTACCTTATCCAAATGATGCATTTGAACTCAGTTCTTGACGTTTGTGCATTGTTTCTGTTTTTATTTTCCTGTAGATGTCAAACATGTTTCATCACCGATATGGCATACCTGTAAACAGTTTTTTACTAACAGTGCTTTCATTTTTGTTTTTTTGGTGGTTTTGTTTACTGCTGTTAGATTAAATTGGTTTACAGATGACAAACGTTGGTGTGATTTATTCAGATTGCCCTTTTGCATGTCATTTCATCTTGAAAAAAAAATACTATTTGGACACAAAATACTGTTTATTACTTCTGTATTTACAAATATTTCATATACACATAACATAACATCTTTTAGAATCTCTTTATTCCAAATTATACATTTTCAGTATCTGTGTAAAAAATAAAATTTACCCTAAACGTCTTAATATAATATTAATAATAATAATAATAATAATAGTAATAATTTGAGGGTGAGTTTTACAACAAACAGACCAAAAGCCAAACGGCCACATTCAAGAAATACACAAGCATACTAGCGTCTAAATTAAAACAAATTTAGATTACCATCCATCTGGATTGATTTAACGTCTCTTTGCGAGTCGAGTACAATTCGCAATATAATTTTGTTTATTGTAAATATTACCAAGAAACCCTGTCCTACATTAAATTCATATTCAGCTGTTATTAGTAAATCAATGAAAGATGGGTTTCCCAAAAGTCTGAACAGCTATTATCATCTCAAATTAAAACAAAGTTTTAGCAGCCACGGCATAATGTGAGTTTTCAGTTCACTTTAATTAGACATTCTGCTCATCCGAAGCTAAGAAACCAGTCGATAAAGCATTAGCACCGTAATTTAACAACAACAGACCTTTTCAAGGCTATTCCCGAAATTTTGTACTTGTAAACGCATGTGCACAAACACCACAATCACCAAAGCGGTTCAAACATGTTTTGTGTAACATGCAATACAGGAGTCATAATTCAAACTTATAACCAGACGCTCCAACATAAAACACCCTTGATGGATTAGTATGCAAGTTTATCTATTTCCGCAATAATCTAAAGCTGGTCAGCTGATTTAGACACAAGAAAGGTTGATTTAACTTTTTAAAAAATGTGTCTTCAGAACATTACAGCAGCGTAACTTCCAACTGGACACTAGATGTTTAGATTTTAGCTTTTTTCTCCATTTCCTTGCACTTTCAGCCTGACTGTACAATCTGGAACCCGAACAAGCTTCTAGTCGGCTTTCCAACGGTCAGCTTTTGGCCCTGAACACCACAGCCACATCAGAGCTTTTCCTAACGGGTTTCTGATTGCAAAGATCACATGGTAGGCATTAGGTCTTTATGATGCCGCATAATGTGCTGATTCTTCTCCGACGGTCTGCGGAAGCCTTTCGAGCAGAAATCACATCGGTGAGGATAGTCTTTGGTGTGAATGGAAATCACATGCCTCTTGAAACCAGACGCATCACCAGTACTGTAGTCACAATACTGGCATTGGTACACCCGGCGTTCCCGGTGACCCTTAGACAAACCGGCGCCGCCCAAAATTTTCTTACCTCCATGAGCACCGAGTCCAAATGTCTTCTTAAGACCCTTTTTATCAGGGAACGCTTGCTGTTCTTTGGTGTGCACTGACAAAATATGCCGACTGAGAACAAACGGATCAGCGATTTTGAAATTGCAATGCCTGCACTGGTGTAACTTCTTAGCCTTATGGGCGGCCGAGTGCTTTTTGAGCTCAGATGGCCGGTGGAAGCCTTTTCCACAGACTTCGCATTTATGTGGATAGTCTTTGGTGTGAACTGAAATGATGTGGCGCTTCAGGTCACTCGAATTTGAGCTTTTGTGATCACAGTGGGTGCACTGGTGCGTTTTGGCCTCCTCGTGTGTCAATCCGTGTTGTAACAGCTCATCCGGTTCAGCAAACGTTTGGAAACATCGGTCGCACTTATATGGCATCTCTTTGCTATGCTTGGTCTTAACGTGAGTCTTTAAATTAGACGAGTCGGCTGATTTGTAGTCGCAGTAAAGACAGGAGTATGGTTTTTCTCCGGTGTGTGTTCTCATGTGTTTTTTCAGCTCTGAAGGGTGTCGGAAACCCTTCCCACACTCCACACATATATGCGGGAAATTCTTACTGTGAACGGCCAGCAGGTGTCGGTTTAGAAGTCCTTGTTCTGCCGTTTCGTATTCGCAGAATTTGCATTTGTGCATCTTGGTTGTAGGTGGTGGAATCTGAAGCTTGGATTCTCTGTGGTGGTGCTGGAGACGGTGAGAGAACAGCGCTGCCTGCTGGTGGAACTCTTTTCCGCAGACTTCACACTCGAATGGTGCTTTACTGCTGAGGGTGTGGATCTCCATGTGGTTGTGGAGACTGGTTTTTTTGTTAGTGGTGAAATCACAGTCCGTGCACTGGTATTTCTTGCGGTTTACGACATCCTGATGGTGATTCTTGGTGTGGCGCTTGAGGAAACCACGCGACTTGAACTTCTTCCCACATTGCATGCAAGGGTACACCGTAAGAGGCTGGCCGTAAGGTCCAATGATGATTGCTAAAGTTGAAAAAGCAAACCAAAATGAATATAATATGCTGTAGTTGAAAGGTTTGGAGATAAATATCTAAGTTAAAAACAGTGCTGTGCTTCTTAATATTAATATATTTTTTCCCATGATTCTTTGATAATTAGAAAGTTAAAAACATTTATTTGAAATACAAATCTAAATCTAAATACATACATACATTTATATATCATTTGAAATTTTACATAAAATGAAAATTCTGTCATTAATTACTCGCCCTCATGTCCAAACCCGTAAGACCTTTGTTCATCTTTGGAACACAAAGTAAGACATTTTTGATGAAATCTGAGAGCTTTCTGACCCTGTATAGACAGCAATGCAACTGACACGTTTGAGGACCAGAAAGGTAGTAAGGACATTGTTAAAATAGTCCATGTGACATCAGTGGTTCAACCTCTGATCAGAGTCAAAAAGCTCCTGGATTTCATCAAAAATAACTTAATTTGTGTTCCTAAGATAAATGAAGGTCTCACGGGTTTGGAACGATATGTGGGTGAGTAATTACTGACAGACTTTTTCATTTTTTGGGTAAACCGTCCCTTTAAATCCAAGAAAATATAACAAACACTGAAAATTAAAATGTAGAAGAGATGTACCTGTTTGAACGTGACGAAGTTCAGAACGTTTTTTGCTCTTGTTCTTGCTTCGTTGACGACTGAGTCTTTCGATCATATCAGATTCATCAACGTGCAGTAAAGCACTAGCTGCTCCGTTCCTGTTCTCACAGCTTTCACTCTCCTCTCCACCTGACAGACATTACATCATATTTAAAGGTTATAATGAGAAGCTCATCTCTTCAAACACAACTGTACTGCAGAATAAATAGATGTGTATTACAAAGGGTTTGTAATTAATAGACTAAAACTCAGTGACAAATTTGATTGTTGATATAAAAGACTATTAGGAAGCCTGTCAATAAATCAAATTAGTTTAAAGACTGTATATGTCCATTTCATAGTAGGAAAATTCCTTATTAGCTAATGTACAAAAGATTTAGGTGACATAATTTACGAAAATGATAGGACACTTTCATATGTCTGGGTCATTCTATGAAAATGTCCATTTTTCTGTCCCGCGCCTTTACAGAAATATTACACTTGAAAAACACTTTAGGGTTGCATTTTCTTTGTTTTAAAATGAAACAACGTTTTTTGAACAATTACACCTTCTTGAGCTATAAATGTGGCAATATCTGAATTCTCAGCACCACAAAACTGATCATCCCCACAGCGATGTACAGAGGGAAAGTGTTTTATTTTGAGGTCAAAAACAGGTTTTTCTACCATTAAAAATACAATAATGTAACTTAAATGCATGATGTAAAAGGCATAAAAAACAAAATGCTAAATAAACATTATAAAATACATAATGAAAGTAGTGGTCCCTTGGAATTGTGTCACTTGTGTTACCATTTAACAAAAATTGGTTTTATTTTATTTGTCATTATTTTGAAATTAAAATCACACTGATGACATCACTTGACTTCCTTCTTCATGAAAAAAGGGTTGTGGCTAAAGGGGATACAGCTCAGACCAGAAACAAACAATGAAATTAATGTTTCTATATATTAGATTGTGTTTTATTAACGTCTACACCTACCCCAACCCTAAACTTAGCCCTTACTATAATACAAAAACAGTATTATTGTTGTACAGTGTGACAAAAATAACGTTAAATTGATGTGCGCAAGCCCAATAGCCAGAGCTGTCTCCCTTCTAGCCTTTACCATGAAAAAGTCCCATGGTAAGTCTACTGTGTCTTTTGTCTACTGTCTCTTTTTAGTTATCAGAAATTGTCAACACCTGGATAAATAAATGCTCAAAAAAAAAAAACCATGACAAGCAGTCATTTATGTGCATTCATAAAGTCAAAAGGTAATCTAATAATGTGGTCTAAGTTTAAATGTTAGAAAAAGAAAAGTGGACATTTCTGTAGAATGACACATCTTTACAATTAACTGCTCAAAATCAATATGTTAAAGGGATAGTGTGCCCAAAAAATGAAAATAATCCCACTATTAACTCACCCTCAAACCATACTAAGTGTTTATGATTTTCTTTCAGACAAATCAATTTGAAAATTAATTTACATTTTTGGATGAACTATCCCTTTAAAGTTATAAATACTGATTGTGGAAAACATCACGCAATGCAACATTTGAATATGACCAAAAAATGTATAAGTGTTTCACTAACCGTAAGCAGCTGCCCAAGCCACAGGCATGAAGTCTTTGCTGAGTGATACATTTTCAATTACCCGCTGAGCATTTCCAGGGTCCTCACCGCCCACCACTACTTCCATGTAGACTTCATCTGTGATTTTAGCCACATCTGTTTGAGGAAAAACACATAGTATTATTGGAGGAAACATTTTCATAACAAACCAACGGTAACGTGACTCACTGATGTCATCCTGGTTTTGATTGGCTTCATCCATTGACATGTACACCATCTTTTCTCTTATCGGCATTCCAGAGGAATCCACCAGCTCCACGGTTTCATCCACATCAAGCTCAGCGTCTCCTATGTCAACAGTGCCTCCTGTAAATTACCCATAAATCTATGAACACCAAATATATACATTAAAATAAAAAGTGTTTGAAATAAACTAATGAAAGGATTATTTGCCCAAAAATGAAAATTCTATCATAATTACTCACCCTCATGCCTCATGTAAGACCTTTGTTCATCTTTGGAACACAAATTAAAATATTTTGGATGAAATCCACGAGCTTTCTGACCCTGCATAGACAGGAACGGTACTACCACGTTCCCAGAATGGTGGTCAAGACAACGATAAAATATTGCATGTGACATCAGTGGTTCAACCGTAATTTTATGAAGCTATGAGAATACTTATTGCGCGCAAAGAAAACAAAAATAACTTAACTCAACAATTCTTCTCTTCCACGTCATTCTGTGCCACCATTTACAAGAGTATCACAATGTGTTTCTGGGCCTGGTAGTACTGTTGCTTTCTATGCAGGGTCAGAAAGCTCTCGCACTTCATCAAAAACATCTTAATTTGTGTTCTGAAGATGAACGAAGGACTTACGGGTTTAAAACTACATAAAGGTGAGTAACTGATGACAGAATTTTCATTTTTGGGTTAACTATACCTTCAAGTACAGCATCATGCTGCAGACTTGAATAAAGTTCTGACTTACCCAAGTCCTCCTCCTCTGGGTGAGCCTTGATGATGTACACTTTGATGACCTCTTGACCCTCATCATCCTTCTCCACATCCTCAGAGTCTTCTAAAGTGCCCTCAATAGTGACTTTGGCATCCTCATCGGAAACCACCTTTCCAGCCTCATCCACTGAAATAAAACCAAAACAAACAGATGCTGACAAACAAGCAATATTCTTGCATTCTAAATATTGTATCATTAAACGGTGTAAAGAATAAAGCAAAAAGTCATGCTTTACATTTAGAATAACTGTTCATCGCACACTTCTGATTTTATATCTTGCAATTATTTTTTTGTTTGTTTATGCCATGAAAAAAGTAAAACATAAACAGACTTCCATTAATAATAGAGATCCATCAATTCTGATGATCACAGAAAAACATTCTTATAACAAGTAATACAGTGTAAAGGTACAGCCACATAGCGAAATTTGAAATTTAGGTGACATATGAGGGCAAAAAAGGTCTATTGTCTATTGTCAATCCAAGATGTTCACGTCTTTCTTCAGTCGAAAACAACTTTAGGTTGTTGAGGAAAACATTCTAGGATTTTTCTCCATATAGTGGACTTCAATGGGGGTCAGCAGATTGAAGGTCCAAATTGCAGTTTCAACGCAGCTTTAAAGGGCTCTACATGATCGCAGCTGAGAAATAAGGGTCTTATTTAGCAATACAATCGGCCATTTTCTAAAAAACAAAAAAACAAAACAAAAAAAGCTATAAATTTATACTTTTTAACCACAAATGCTGGTCTTGAACTAGCTCGACTTCACACATTACGTAGTCACGTTGGAAAGGTCACTTGTGACGTAGATGGAAGTTTACATATAGCGAACATGCAAAGAAAGTCAAACGGCCTTTACAATACAGATAAAACAACTGTGTTGCACAGTTTTAAAGTTAGAGGAGAAAATGATATGGAGCTTTTCGCCCTACCCAACGTTTTTGAACTGAAGTACTCAGACGAAGAACCACGTGTGAACATCCCAACTTGATTACGTAATGCGTAAAGTCATAAATGCGCATCGCAGACGAATATTTGTGGTTTAAAAGTATAGAAATTTGTATTTTTTTTGAAAATAACCAATCGTTTTGCTAGATCCTTATTCCTCAGATGGGATTGTGTAGAGCCCTTTGAAGTTCAATTGAAATGGCAATTTGGACCTTAAACCCGTTGATCCCCCATTGAAGTCCACTATATGGAGAAAAATCCAACAAAGTTTTCCTCAAAAACCTTAATTTCTTTTCGACTGAAGAAAGACATGAACATCTTGGATGACATGGGAGTGAGTAAATTATCAGGAAATTTTAATTCAGGAGTGAACTAATCCATTAAAAGTAAACTGTTGAGTAAAAGTCATTAATATCCACAGATCCTCTTCAACAAATGCTCTATTCTGATTGGCTGAAGCCACTCACAAGAGATCATGAGGTAGTCTCCACAGGTGTCAGGATCCTCCTGTACCTGAGCGTCAGTCACCACATCAACCTGCAGTCCTTCCTCGTCCAGAGCCACATCATCGGGTGACATCACACAGGTCTCCACAGCGATGGTGCCAAGCGCTTCGTCATCATCTGTGCATGGCACGTACTCTGCCACCACATCCTCGATGGCTTCCTGGATGACCAGTTCCTCATGGGCAAGGCCGTGCACCGCAATCTTCTCACCCTCAACGTCAGACACCAGAACTGACTCCTGAAGTTCTACCACCACCTCGTCGTCTTCTCCGTCACCTTTTTAATGCAGAAGAACCCACAGATTCACACACTGAAGTCTTTACACTCATAAAACAACAATCTGAGAGGATTCATCAGTCATTGTTTGCTTACCTGCCCCATGGAATATTATCTTGGGCTCATGGGAATGGAGACTGAGAGCCGTTACATCTTCATCCATTGTCTCCACCGGTCATCTGCATAATATAAGACCTCCAGGAACAACATGCAAAAGGAAATGAAACTATTACAACACAGTTTACAGCAGTTTAACAGCAATTTACAGCAGAATTGTCTTTTCAGTGCTGTCAAACGATTAATATGTATTTTCAGTGTATCTGTATTTATGTATATATAAATAATAAATATATAGTGCACACATATATATTATGTAAACCAAAACTTTTATTTTGTATGCGATTAATCGTGATTAACTGTTTGACAACACTAAATAGGATTAAACAATAGACTGGGATATTACAAAAATGACCACAACATCACAAAAGAAAGTCATAAAATAGCCAGATTAAATATTAATATTTATTTTAGTTCCTTTTCATCGCTAAAGCAATTTATTCCAGTTTACTCAAGTTATTCTGGTTATGCAGTACTTTTTTATGTGTCTGGATATATTGTATAAAATAATAAAAATTGTTTTTAAAATAGGAATCATTAAATCATTTTATTTAAATTGAATAACATGGCTAAATGTAAGCTATAGCAAATCTCAAAACGAACATCTGTTTTTCATACTATGTCAAAATATTGTTATCCCTAAATTCATTTATTTTTTATTTATTTTGACAAAATTGTGTACAATTTAAATAACTTCCATCATTTATACCAGTTATAGGGCATAACATGAAAATAATTATAAAATGTGACTTTATATTGCATAAACAATAAATTTTTCAAATAGAAATCATCGAATTACATTCAAATGGAATAATTTTAGCTTGACATTTTGCAGATATTAAAATGATTAATACATACGAGTACCTTATCAATACCAGTAAATATTTCTCAAAGTCTGTTAGATGTATGTCAAAATATTTTAAATTACAACAAGCAAGACTATTGAATATATGAATATTTATTTTGTAGTTTCTTTCCATCACTAAAGCAATTTAACAGTTTACTCAAGTTATTCTGGTTATGCAGCACATTTTTATGTGTCTGGATATGTTGTATGAAATAATAAATATAATAAATACACCTGAGTACCTGATCATAAACAGTAATTATTTCTCAAAGTCTGGTAGAAGCAACATACGCATATTTATTTTCTAAGCTACAGGGCTCAAAAATAACCGGACCATAAGAATGACCTTATTATACTTCTAGTACAGCAACTGTAAGGCAAACAGGCTTCCATGAATCCCATAATCTGATACTGTAATGTAGTGTTGACGCTTCTATTCCCATCTGTGACAGTCCAAAGGGGCGTTCCCTCTCTGAGACTGTAGCGCACTGCCCCGCCCACTGTTATAAATAACCAGACACGCCCCCTTCGCGATCATCGCCATTTTGAATAAATTAAAATAATCATCAAATCTCGTATATATATACTTAAGTATCAGCACAAAAACATTAAATATGATCTGCAACACAATTATAGTTTGCGTAACCCATCTGTACATGAATCAATGCGTAGTTGCTTATGAATCAGTCATGCGGGTCTTGAGAGTTCCGTCTCCGCGGCCTACTTTAGGCCTCTGAAGGCCGCGGCTCGGTGCTAACAAAGGCCTACGCACCATTGCAACGACGTTAATCTCTCAAACGGATAAACACGTATTTCATTCGCACTCCAAAATATCGCATCAGATGCTAATCTAGCAAATATATACTTTCATACTGTGTTAAACACCGCGGCCTACCTTTTGTAATTTTATTGTTTCGTTTCCAAGGCCGTACGGGCTTCCTTCTCCCACCCCCAGACTCGGGCAGAACGCAGACGGGGCTCTTGTGTGAGTAGGGCGGGCCGCCGCAGAGCGCGGAGGGGAGGGGCCGAGTCTGATGCGCTCCGAGGCGCTGCAGCCTCCAGCTCCGCCGGCGATTACGCCGCCTTCAGAGGCGCACGTCACTGCCTCGGAGCCGCAGGAAAATGCGGAAGGAGTCTCAGACAAGTGGCCGCAACCCGGCTCTTTTGGCAGGGCCGCGACTTGTATTTTCTCGGCGCGTTGGCGATTTAAAAACTGAGGAAAACGAAACGAATTATTTTGTTTTTGTTCAGCGCTTTGTGAAGTCGCTTGTGAGGGAGTATTTGTGGGCTTTATTTCGTGGTGGCTTGAAAGGCGTATGATGCGGAATGATTAGCGAGCTCGGGATATTAGCCAGTTATGGATTTATGCACATAAAAATGGTTTAAATGACCACAAAGGCTTATGAGGAAAATAGTTTTGGTTGGAAATATTTGCTGAGTAGCACATTCACACAGTTTAGTGCTTATACGGTTATTGACCTGGTGATTTTACGTTTTTATTCTTTTGTTTTTAGAAAGACGTTAAGTTGTTCTATCATTAGTTACCGGCCAGTACAATTTTATAAACAAGAACTATTAGCATAATCAAAAACCACGCAAATATACAAGTATGATATAAATTTAAAAAATAGTAATAACTACAGCACAAGTGTACTTAATATGATAATAATATCTAAATTTAATACTCATTAGACTTTGCCAAGCACTGTGGTTGGCTAGAGAAAATCAGATCTTGTTTTTTGTTTTCCTAACACAATTAAATACTGTAATTGAGGTTATTAATACAAGGTATAATGCTGCCAAACTGTTAAAGCACAACATACATGCTTTAGATAACCTTTATCATGCTTTTAATACAGTAATATTTGTTCAGGATATTTAACTTTAGTCAAAGTTGTAGAAACCAACATATTTGTTGTGGACCTGTACCCCCACTTTTAAATAATCATTATTTATTGAGTCAAACCATTAATGTGTCACCCCATACTATCAAATGGCTTTGAATGCCATTAATAACTCTGCACACCATAGTAAAATATGGTTTATAGAGCAATTTTACCACTACACTTCTCGTTCTTAGAAATAAGGTTTTAATAATAACCATAGTGGTTGAAGTGAAGCACCATATTCAGAAAACAGCAGACAAACAGTTTGATCCAAAAGGTTTTTATTAGTCATCACTGAAAGATGTTTGACAATATCTTTGTCAAGCCAAGGAATATTGTTTTCATTGCATTTCTCATATAAATGACACCAATCCTTCCACAGTGGATGGTGAACATCTTAAAATACAGGGCCAGTGCGTTCCTATCAAAAAGAGCCTTTCTCTTCACTCTGCGCTGACGATGAAACGCGCTGGCCTGTGCACGAGTGTGTGTGAAAATGATATAATAATTATGTCCGGCAGAGAGACAGTGCGAGCCATTGAAAGAATGTGGTCACTCCTCAATCGTCGTCGACTGTGGGTGTGATGGTCACCCCTCTCCTGATCTGACCCCATCCGATCAAACTAGGGAAGAGAAACAAGTCAATGACTGTTCAAATTCCATTCATGAAAAGTGGAAAATCTATAAATTATAAAACAATTTCCTGCATATTATTCTGCAGAACAGCGGAATTAAAATTTGCTCACCGCCAATGTTTCTCCACTCTGCGACTCAAGGCGATCTTCTCCCCCACCTCTGTGCACACAGGGTTAGTGAGCACAATCTTGGCCAAATCAGCTTTCACTGCACTCACACGGCCTCCTGTCGACAGCGAGCCAATGTTTACCATCAGCACCTCATTCTTCGAGAGCTTCTGAACCTGTAAGCCAAATTAGTAAGAAAATCAAAACCTGTAATAGCATTCAAAATACAGCAAAAGTACAGTTAAATCAGAATGCTTATTAATCAGTGCTGTCAAATTGATTAATCTCATTAAAAATAAAAGTTTGTTTACATAATGTGTGTATTAATTTTTAAATACATGTATGTGTGTGTATTTCTATATACAACATACACCGTACACACTTTATGCAAATAATCACAATTGATTTGACAGCACTATTAATATAAAAAATATATATACACATACAGTAGTCAACATTTGAAGTGGATCAAAAAAATTCAAAGTTGTTCTAAGACAAGAACGGGTATTGTTTTGCTTTTGGGACAACTTTGATGAAAGGTTTTGATCCACTTCAAATGTTGACTATGTATGTAATACATGTATGTGTATTTATACATGACATACACAGCACACACATTATGTAAACAAACCTTTTGATGCGATTAAAATCACGATTAATCGATTCGACAGCTCTATTATTAATATAAAAATTAAATGTGTGTATGTGTAATATATACATGCGTATTTATATATACATATAAACAGTACACACGTAAACAAATCCTTTATGCAATTAACCAATTTGACAGCACAATTAATATAAAAAATATATACATGTATGTGTAATATATAAATGTGTGTGTATTTATATATACATAGACAGTACACGCACATTATGTAAACAAAACCTTTGATGCGATTAATCACGATTAATCAATTTGACAGCACTATTACAAATAGAAAAAATCTATATAAATGTGTATATGTAATATATACACGTGTGTATTTATATACATTAACATCACAGTACACATTATGTAAACAAAACCTTTTTGGATGTGATCAATCATGATTAATCGATTTGACAGCACTATTATTAATATAAAAAAAAAAACAAATGTGTGTATTTATATATACAAACTCAACACATGTAAAATCTTTTTTGATGCGATTAATCGATTTTACAGCACTATAAATAAAACATATATACACGTATGTGTATGTCTAATATATACACATAATCAGTACACGCACACAAGTACAGAAACCTTTTTTGATGCGACTGATTTTACAGCACTATTATTAATATAAAAAATCTATATATGTGTATTTATATATACATATAAATGTACACAGTACAAACACATTACCTAAAGAAACATTTTTGATGTGATTAATCTATTTGACTGCACTATTATTCATTAAAAATCTATAAATGTATGTGTAATTTATATATGTATTTGTGTGTGTGTGTATATATATATATAGTATATAGTATATACACAGTACACAAACTATGTAAAAAAAAAAAAAAACTAGACTATATGAAACACAAAACTAATTTCGATGTGAGAAGTCTAGTCTCATTCATAAGAATATTGAAAAAAAATGTTGAATGAAACATTTGAGTTAACATATTGTTTTGATAATACTACTATAAATTTTTTACCTTGGCTGCTTTCTTGTCACCCTCAGTGCGCACACCAAGCAGCCTTCTTAAAAGGAAGTAGGAGATCTCAAGCTCTGTGAAGATCTCAGGAAGAGCCCCCACAGCGCCGAGGACCTGGCCCACCATACGATCTGCTCTGCACAGTGTAGGGTCAATCTTGGTGCCAACACCTGCACAGAGAATGTGCATAATATTAAATAATGTTACAAGACTGTATTTTACTGTATACACATGTATTTTAAGTCTGCATACCAATAAGGCCACCAGGAGCAGCATACTGGAGGTCATTATGTTCGGCAAACAGGGAGACAATTTTGGAGAAGATAGGTTTGCACATTAGCTTCCCTTCATGGTCCTTAGAAACAATACCTGGTCTGACCTCAATCTCTTGTCCAACCTTGAACCAAAATAAACACAGAAGAACAGCATGAAAAGAGGAACAGAAATAGCAACAGCAAAGCAGAAGCCTGATAGTCTGACAATGAAAGTGTTTTAGGAATTGGATCAAACAAGTCAAAAGTTACCTTTAGGACTCCTTTGAGGATACTTCCTCCAGCTACACCACCTTTCAGATCATCTACTTCACAGCCAGGCTTATTGACATCAAATGACCTGATTACTGTGGGGAAAAAAAACAACATAGTTGCTCATCTAAACTCTGCCACAGAGCACAGCGAGTCCTCTTTAGTAATATTGAAGGTCTCTTACCAATAAGGCGAGGCTCAGAGGTGAAGTCACGTACAGGCACGGGGATCTTATTTACAATGTACTCGCAGACAACCTCAATGTTGTACTTGAGCTGGGCTGAGATCGGGATGATTGGAGCTCCCTCTGCTACTGTGCCTGTAGGAAAATAAATTAAATGTGAAACCTTATTATAATGGGACAGTTTAGAGGACAGGGCATTTAGAAGACACATAAAAGAGTAGCAGAAAGAGTCCATGTTAAATGGATAGTAGGGTCGGGCCAATAGACGATGCAGTCGTCCATCGCAAATGGGTGACAGACATCATGATGTTGAACCGGCATCTTACCACACATTTTACAAGATTTGGTGTTTGTCAGTGGTGCCATCGTCAAATCCTTCGCTATTGTCCTATCAGTCATCTCTCTCTACTCTGTTTATGTGGTAGGTGACAATTTATGTACTGTAATGTAACAGGCTGTCACTAACAAGCAACAAACCATATTAAAGTGGCTCTGAATGGGTTATTCATTTTCCGTGCCTTTCCAAATATGGATTTGCGCTCCCCCAATCCCTGGCCCGATGTCAAAGTTCATGTTTGTTTCACTGTAGACATTGTTTGATGCCTATTTGGTACGCATCGCCCAATCCTAACGGATAATTAACCCCAAAATGACAAAAAATTACCAAGAAAAATCCTTCAGGTCCCACAAATTCTTTGGTTTTCCAGCATTTTTGTGCATTTGAACCCTTTCCAATGATGACTGTATGATATTGAGAACCATCTTTTCACACTGAGGACAACTAAAGGACTCATACGCAACTATTACAGAAGATTTAAACACTCACTGATGTTTCAGAAGGAAACATGGTGCATTAAGAGCCAGGGGGTGAAAACTTTTGAACAGAATGGAGATGTTTACATTTATCTTATTTTGCCTGAATATAATATTCTTTCCATTTAGTACTGCCCTTCAGAGGCTACAGAAGATACTTACATGTTTCTCAGACAAGAAAATAAGTAAAACTTACCCTGATCTTCAAATTGATAAAGTTTTCACCCCCCAGCTCTTAATGCATCGTGTTTCCTTCTGGAGCATCAGTGAACATTTGGACCTCAAAATCATACAGTCATTGTTGGAAAGGGTTCAAATACACAAACGATGGAAAACCAAAGAATTTGCTGGACCTGAAGGATTTTTCTGAAGAACAGCAGGCAGTTTAACTGTTCAGGACAAACAAGGGACTCATGAACAACTATCACAAAAAAAAAAAAAAAAAAAAAAAGCTGTGGATCATTCAGGTAACAACACAGTATTAAGAATCAAGGTGATGAAAACTTTTGAACAGGATCATTTGTATAAATTTAACTATTATTTTCTCTTGTGGACTATATGTAGACATCTTTTATGTGAAATATCCTATTCAGGTCAGTACTAAATGGATAATAACAAGCATTTTGTATGATCCCTCTTATTTTGGTAAAATAACATTTTTAATGATTCTGACAGGGGGGTGTAAACTTTTGACCTCAACTGTAAATTGCACGATGCAATTTTAAACTAACTTATAAATTATAAAATTACTATTTGCTCTTGAAATATATTCAGTTACACAGTGGCTGTCTTAACTTGTTTCATAACATTAATTTAAACATGCATAATTAAGACATCATCAACAGGTACAGTAAAATAGTATATAGTCTAATATTTTGCTAAATGCTTTTTTCCAGACCAGGGGTGCCAAACTCCAGTCCTTAAGGGGCCGCAGCCCTGCAGAGTTTAGATGCAACCCTAATTAAACACACCTGATCCAACTAATCAAGTTCTTCAGGCTTAATTGAAAACTGCATAGTATGTGTGTGGGAGCAAGGTTGGAACAAAACTCTGCAGGGCTGCGGCCCTCCAGGAACTGAGTTTGACCCCCCGCTCTAGACTATGTCACATTTTGTTTAGAAGCAGTTTTATTGACAGTTGAAATGCTGATTGAGTGATTACATAAGGCGTTAGCGACATGGCCACCGAAGCTAATCACGGCCAGCTAGTCAATACTTGTGTTTATACCAGCCGCGCTGTGCCACGTTTCTGAAGCGTCCCAGAAGCGGCTCTCCGAGGCGTTTATACAGCGATCTGTCATGCCACAAAGACTGTCAAAATGCTATTTATTGTTTGAATTTCCTGGACAAAAAAAAAAAATGCTGTATTTGTTCGGTACACATGCATACCAAACCGAAAGACCCATACCAAATATTTTCGGTACGAATACGTGTACCTTTACACCACTAATGTTTTCTACTTTTTGTTCAAACAAATGCAGGCTTGCTAACAAGAAAACAAACAAATCTGACAGTCCCAAACATTTGAACAGTAGCCTACATGTACAGTCCTCCCCAATTCATATCAGCAATGATACTGTCATGATCTCCATTTCAAAATAGCACCAAGACAAAACTCTTACCCTGCACAAAAGCCAGGATCTGTTCATACTGCTCTTTGGCCTGACTCTCTTTCACCAAATCGATTTTATTCTGCAGAATCAGTATGTGCTTGAGCTTCATGATCTCAATGGCAGCCAAATGCTCTGACGTCTGTGGCTGAGGGCATGATTCATTGCCAGCTGAAAGAGTAAAGAAGGTTATTAGCCACTCATACAACATAACGACTGTGTTCATTATTTGCAAGACAAAAACCACTACAGGTTGTGAGGTAAATACTCACCGATTAGGAGCAGCGCAGCATCCATTACAGCGGCACCGTTTAACATGGTGGCCATCAAGATGTCGTGACCCGGGCAATCCACAAACGAGACATGTCTAAAAAGGAAAAAAATTAGGATGTCTGGGGAAACCAACACTGGCTAAATGTACCACTGTAATTGAATTAGAATAGAACTGAGTATAGAGATCAAATTCATAATGAAATAACACATTGATTAGACCAGTGGTTCTGAAAAGAAAACAGCCGTGGCAACAGAGTTGGAGTGTGTGAATAGCTTGGCTTTCCAAGCATAAAAAGGCACTGAATGGCAATTCCTTCTCTTCTTTTTTAGACTGTTTGAACAAGCCTGACATCTTTGCCATAGAAAAACATCTCTTCAGCGGACGGCATCACTAGCTGCTATTGTGAACCTGCTGTTCCCCTTCAATAGCAACACACACTCCGTATCTGCACCAGACAAAACCACTGTTGCATTGAACCACATCAGCTAAAAGCTATCTAAAATGGACGTGACAATGCGACTGTTCTTTGTCCATCATGTCAGCAGTAGCATGAGAGTTTGGAGTTTACCATAAATAGAACGGGCCTCGGTTTACTGTCAGTAAATTGTAGTGTCATGTCACACCACGTCCAGTTAATCGAGTAATCGGATGATTATTCTAACGATTAATAGAATCCAGTCATAAAAATGGAATTTACTGTATAACGCGGAATGTCGTGGAGTTTGTATTGGATGGATAAATTAAAAGTAGGTCAGTACAATTAAATCAAAATGCAATATGGACTAGTGTCTGTGAATATTAAGCTGCAAAAACAATTTATATGAACATGAATCCTGCATGTTCTGCGCATCTGTGCGAATAAATGTCGTAGATGCGCAGTCTCGTTTACTACAATACTTCACAATTTGTAACAGCCTCTCTTATTAGAGAAAATTTTGTTTTCCCCCTAAAAAAGGGAAGCTGCCATTTGCTGTTGCAAGCTTAAATTGAATCAAATAATCGCTATTGCTAGCTTCTGATTCAGAGTGTAGCTTGCAATAATTGTTTTAGAACTTGTGTTACTTTCAATTAATCAATAAGGAACGCAGATGCACGGTATAGTTTACTACACACATACTGAAGCGTGCGGGAAGTTCGCAGTGTTTTCAGCCTCTGTCGTCTTAAAACGAGTACACGAACACAAACAATCTCTAGAACTGCTCTCAAGAGTCACTTCCCATTTCTTTTGAGAAAAAGGATCGGAAGAACGTCCGTTTCTTATTTATTTGGTTCACCCGTATTTACAGATTTTCAGGGTTTTTTTTTTAATAAATTAAACCTTGTGGAAGTTATTTGAAATGTTATATTAGGCCGTTCTGTTAATTAATCATTCTATGTTTAAAATAAGTGAATTTGTCGTGGTACTGTTTTGTTGTTGCCCATTAAAATCAATAGACGCCAAATTGCCGCTAATTTGAAAGTGAAAGTAAACTGCGCAGTGGTCATTTACAAGTTATTTAAAAGCGAAGAAAAGTATGGAAAAGAGGGAAAACTCTAACAAACTAAACATTTAAAATCACAATGAACAGTTAGCATACTTAGAAAGATACTGATGTATTGTCCTGTGTAAATGATTTACTTTCCAAACTGATGAAATGGTGCATGTTGTGTTCCCAGATGAACATTATAGTAAACGCAAACTCAGATCAATATGCACATGTAAATAGTAACAGTTTGTGTGGAGTAGCATTTACTGTGAATGGAGCCGCTCTGAGACGCATATACGTAACCTACATGCGTACAAAAAATTAATGCACATATATTAAACCTGCATCACATATTTATTTAATTGAATTGCAGCATTTGTGAATTCACAATAGCATTATGCTTTATTATGATTTTTAAATGATTTAACGTCTCATGCAGCCTTGGAAAAACAATCTAATAATGCGTTTTATGGATTTTCATCCATGAAATGTACTGCTTCCAGTATTTTGCAGATTACTCGACACGGGCAAAACGCAATCAAGTATTTTTTAAAAAATCAAGTCCTCGAATTGAATCAAGGAATCTTAACAGCCCTAATAATCAGTGATTGACCTTAGTCAAGTTGTGTCGGATACAGACATGGTGAAAGTGAAACAAATCCAGAAGTTTCTCATTGTAGGTTTTTCAATTTACAAAAATCTTTAAGTTTCCATAATTTTTAGCTAAATTATTTGGTAGTCAGAGGTGAGGTGGGCACCAGAATTTTTGTTTAAATGGAGGCATGACCAAAACACTGAGGATCACTGGACTCCACTTAAAAAAAATGTAATTAAAAAAAAACTGTTAAAGGAATAGTTCACACACAAACTGATGTTTTTTTTTGTTTACATGCATCCTCGTTACATAATGTTGCCAGTTCACATGATTTACTGCGCATGCATCATTTAAATATACCTTCAAAGGTCCAGTAAGGGATTTTGAAAAATGTGGTTTTTCAAAATCAGATCAAGCACCAAAACATACTTGTAGCCCATTTAAAAATATATAATAATAAAAATATATAGACACACACACATACACAAAAAATAACATACCGGACTAATTTGAAGTTGCCTTTGGTGCCAGGAATGTCTGTGGGGAACTCATCAGGTGTGCTGCTGCCACATGACCTGTAACACTCTGGCCGTGGACAACTTGGATCATCCAGTTTATACACCTAAATAAGGGATTCAATACAAAAGACAAACTTTTAGCGAAAGACACAAACATCAAAAGAAGAAGCAGAAAAAAAAACAAACAAACTCAGAAACAAATACTTCACATTTATTCAAAAGAAATAACTTGTAACAGCCTCTCTTAGAGAAAAAAAAAATACATACATTTTTTTCCTAAAAAGGGCAGATGTAATTTGCTGTTGCAAGCTTAAATTGAATCAAATAATTGCTATTGCTAGCTTCTAATTCAGAGTGTAGCTTGCAATAATTGTTTTAGAACCTGTGTTACTTTCAATTAATCAATAAGTCACAGTAACAATATTTTTTAAAGATATTAGCGAACAATGCCATTACCTTAGCATTAGCATAACCCAACTTGATTGTAATGTTTCTCTCCAGCTCATTTTTGAATCTGACAGTGTGAACTCCAGAGATCGCTTTCACCACTGTTGATTTTCCATGGGCTACATGACCAATAGTTCCTGGAGACAAATAAAGAGGTAAAATTAATTTTCTGGATTTGGAGCAAATGTGACATTTGTTAGTATGCAAAGCAACACCATGCACAAAACGGTTAAAGAAATCTCACCTATGTTTATTGTGGCTTGTCTGCTGATGATCTCTTGGGACAGAGGGGTCAGTTTGCTCACATCCTATAAGGCAAAACAGAACTATTAATGCTAATAAACAATAAAAGGAAGTATGGCATGCTGTCTTATGTGTAAAGATAACAACATAGAAAATAATAGTAGTGACAAACGCATCAAAACAACTGCCAGAAATAAATACTTCACATTTCTTAAAAACTTGTAACAGCCTCTCTTATTAGAGAAAAATCAGTTTTCCCCCTAAAAAAAGGGAAGCTGCACTTTGCTGTTGCAAGCTTAAATTGAATCAATTAATTGCTATTGCTAGCTTTTGATTCAGAGTGTAGCTTGCAATAATTGTTTTAGAACTTATGTAACTTTCAAATAATTAATAAATACGGCACAGTAACAAAAATGAATACAAGTTAACTGCGAATAATACATGTTAAGACGGCTTGCCATAAGTGAACATTAACTGTCGAGCACATTACAGTAAACGTCAGACGTACATAATGTATTAGATTAGAAGTAAGCAGGTTTAGTATCTAAACAAAGTAGTACGTGGCTGGAATTTTATATTAAACAATGACGTTTCGGTTTCACAGCATTTTCACATAATTTCTACACGGGGTCCTTCTCCATCCCCGAATGAATCATGTGGTGAGCTTTCACCGGTACAGCTAACAAGCACGCCTGATTTCATCAGAGAGTATAAAACCACTTAACTCGAACTGTCGTTACAACCAGTACTTTTAGAACATGTTATATTATAAATACGAACAAAATATAAAGACTTACTAATGTACTCAGGTCTTGTTTAGAAAGATGAGGCTGACCCAACGTTGTTCCAGACTCGTCACCCGCCATCTTGATAGAAAAGGAATGGAAGTATGACCCAGCAAACGCCTGACCGTTTTTTTACAAATGCATGTGTGGTATTAAAACATATCCCGTTAGCTTATTTCTAAGTTTTGGATATATAAACATAGATAGTGTTCTGTTTTTCACTATTACAGGGCATAAAACCATAAAATAAATAGATAATTATAAACTCATTTGTCCAACAGCGTCCTGTAGGCATGGGATGATGCAATCCGTTTCTAGAAAACCCAGTAAACTCCCAAAAAACGAGAACAGACCGGGAAATGAATCCTAGATTATAATTAACATAAACAAACTTAAAACACCGACATAACCAGCAGCGCAATTTACCTAAAATATGATTAACGTCTACAAACTTGAACACACGTTGGATTGACGCGGATGAAACCAGGGTCCGTCTTATGGTTATGACGTCACACGTTTTGTAGTTTTTATATCTCTATCTATCTATCTATTTATCTATCTATCTATCTGTCTGTCTATCTATCTGTTTGTCTGTCTGTCTGTCTTTTCCCCCTCCCTTTATTTGTACATTTTCAAGTATTACAGAATTTTCAATTTCAAAAATACAGTTTAAATTACATTTTAACATGACTATACATAAAGGAGATCAGAAAAAATATTGAAATAAAATATTCAATCAATTATCCCCTAGTAGTAAAGCATCTACTGTATCTATCTATCTATCTATCTATCTATCTATCTATCTATCTATCTATCTATCTATCTATCTATCTATCCAAATCAGTTTAATAGTATCAGACGTTTTTTTGCCAAAATAAACATATTCAGTGGTATGCGAAAGTTTGGGAACCCCTTGCAGAATCTGTGAAAATGTGAATAATTTTAACAAAATAAGATCATACAAAATGCATGTTATTTTTATTTAGTACAGTCCTGAGTAAGATATTTTACATAAAAGAAAAGTAAGTATCTTTTGCGTTGCTGTTGCTTCCGAAGGGCAGTAGTACTAAAGGGGGAAAAATAGATATTTCAACAAAACAGTTTGTATGTCTCTCTCATTTAATGCACCTGATTCAGATCATCAGCTCATTAGGAGAAAGATCCATGAAATGAACTGAGTGTGTCAGATTCAGAAACATACAAAAAGTGCAGAGCAGTGGACCCCGAAGACTGGAGTTGAGAACCACTGATCTAGGTAACCACACAGTATTAAAAACCAAGGGTTCCCAAACTTTTGAAGGGGGTTATTTTAATAATTTCAGCTATTATATATATATATATATATATATACACATATATTGTCTTGTGGACTATGTGTTAAAATATTTTATGTAAAATATCTTACTCAGGACAGTACTAAATAAAAAATAACATGCGTTTTGTATGATCTTTATTTTGTTACAAATAATTCACACTTCCACAGATTCTGCAAGAGGTTCCCAAACTTTCGCATGCCACTTTATGACTGTGTGATCAGTCTAAACATATTCTTTTGATGTTCTCATGCTGACATAAATATTAAAGTCAACTACGGATGCTGTAACAATATTTAGAAACTTCACTGTGGACAGTGCAAACACACCTCTTGTGTATAGTGCATAGCTTTTGTTTTTTCCTCTCTGCATTTTATTGTAATGTCTGTAACACTGTACTGTACACCATGCAGTGTTGACCTGTTTTTGTAATTTGCAACAAAAATGCCCTTGAGGGATCGATACACTACCAATAATTGTGAGAGAAAAAGTAGTTTAAAGCCTGCATTGAATTGCAAACATTATTAACAACAGAATAAGCTATTAATATGACTAGGTTAGCTGTACAAAATCTAGAAAAATAATTTTTGCATGTCCCTGAGAGTCTACATATTATATATTATAATATATGAAACATGAGGTCCCTACACTACCAGTCAAAAGTTTTTGGACAGTAAGATTTTTTAATGTTTTTTAAAGAAGTCCCATCGCTCACCAAACCTGCATTTATTTGATCCAAAGTACAGCAAACACAGTAAAATTTTGAAACATTTTTACTATTTAAAATATCTGTTTTCTATATGAATATTTAGTTTTGTAAATGTAATTTATTCTTATGATTTCAAAGCTGAATATTTGGCATCATTGCTCCAGTCATGCGATCCTTCAGAAATCATTCTAATATTCTGATTTGCTGCTCAGAAAACATTTATTATTATTATTATTATTATTATTTTGAAAACAACTGAATAGATTTTTTCAGTTTTTGATGAATAGAAGGTTCAGAACATCAGCATTTATCTGAAATAGAAATCTTTTGTAAGATTATAAATGTCTTTATCATCACTTTTGATCAATGCAAATGCAATGCATCCCTTCTAAATAAAAGCATTCATTTCTATCATTTCTTTCCCCCTAAAAAAGCTTTTGAATGTATAGTCTATAATGTTTCAGTAGCTTTTGATTTCAGACAAATGCTGATCTTTGTATCCTTCTATTCATCAAAGAATCCTGAAAAAATATGTACTCAGCTGTTTTAAATATTATTAATAATAAATGTTAAATAAAAAATGTTTCTTGAACAGCAAATCAGCGTATTAAAATGATTACTGAAGGTTAATGTGACACTGAACACTTAAGTAATGATGCTGAAAATGTAGCTATGAGCACAGGAATAAATTACATTTTAAAATATATTCAAATAGAAAGCAGTTTTTTTAAATAGTGAAAATATTTCACAATATTACTGTTTTGCTGTAGTTTAGATCAAATAAATGCAGGCTTGGTGAGCAGAAGAGAATTATTTAAAAAACATTAAAAATCTTACTGACCATGACTGTGTATGTTCATAATGATTTATAGAAAAATTAAAAGTTAAATCATAATATATACCATTATTTATGTGCTCTGAGCTATTTTCACATCTGTGAGAGTGAACTAAAACATTTAGACAATGTAGGCAGAGAATATTGACACACAAACTCCAACATTTCCGTCCGACCGACAAATGTTCGGGAAATGACGTCAGTGCAGACAATAATATGGCGTCTACGATCGCTGTGGAGGCTATAGACAAACAACATTTAGCGATTCAGTCTAAATAACACACGTTTATTGTCACCTAAAGACGTCAATGGGCAGCATATCTCCATCGATAATGAGATATCATATTTAATTTCTCCGGTCTTTGTCTAATACCAGCACTCCATGTCCGAAGGACCTCGGGCTCCCTGGTCGAAGCGGGGTTGCGTGGAGTCGCATCGCCGAGGTAAAACCCTACTAGAATCATTTCATTTCCCACACAACGTTGTCCTGCTTATTAACGTACTCATTGTGACATAATGTAGCAGAAAACAACAAAATTGTTACATATGTAGTGGGTTGACAGTCGCTGGGACGTGTCAGCGGTAATTATTGCCTGTGTCTCTCATATTGACCTAGTGAGCTCCCTAGGTAGACAGCATGTTTAGGCATCATATTCGTATTAGGATTCAGCGAGTATAAATGCTGTCTAGATAGACCGCTCACTAGGTTTCAAGCCACCCCCAGTGTTAATGTCAAGTCGCTTGTAGATAGTTATTAAAGATTTTTAGGAACAAAACAATAACAATGACTGCAAAATCAAAACATGTCATTAAGAAGCCCATAATACGGGCTTTTCTTTGAGTCAGTCAGGTTTTGTTTTTGTGTCTTGTTTACTGAGGTCATTCGAAGTTTAGAGGATTTAAAAACCACGTCGAGTCAAATGTAAGGTTGTGCACTGCTAAAACACCCATTTGTTATTAAGTTTATTATTTACTAGAAGGACAAACTTTTCTATAAGTTACTTATTAGTCATCCCAGAGAAGTTTACCACACTGTCAGTCAAAAACAAGGCCGCATTTATTGTCAGAAATACAGAAAAAAACTATAATATTGTGAAATATTATTACAACTTAAAATAACTCTTTTGCGTTTTAATATATTTTAAAATGTAATTTATTCCTGTGATGGTAAAGCTGAATTTTCAGCAGCTATTACTTCAGTATTCAGTGTCACATGATCCTTCAGAAATCATTCTAACATGCTGACTTTTGGTGCTCAAAAAAAAAAAAAAATCTTATTATCAATATTAAAAACCATTGAAACCATTTTTTTTTCAGGATTCTTGGATGAACATAAAGTTCAGAAGAACAGCATTTGTTTGAAAAGCGCTACCAGTCAAACGTTTTTGAACTGTAAGATTTTTAATGTTTTTTCATGGAAGTCTCCTCTGCTCACCAGGCCTGCATTTATTTAATCCAAAATACAGCGAAAGCAGTAACATTGTGAAATCATTTTACTATTTAAAATAACTGCTTTCTATTTGAACATATTTTAAAATAATCAAGAAACATTTATTATTATGCTTATCAATATTTAAAACAGTTGACAACATTTTTCAAGGTTCTTTGATGAATAGAAAAATCCAAAGATCGGCATTTATCAGAAAAAAACCCTTTTGTAATATTATACGCTATACCATTCAAAATCTTGGAGTCAGTATAATTTTATTTATTTATTTAGGGAAATAAATTATAGAAATTAAAAGATTTCTATTTCAGAAAAATGCTGTTCTTCTGAACTTTCTATTCATCAAAGAAACCTAAAAAATTCTACGCAGCTGTTTTTAACAATAATAATAACAACAATAATAATAATGAATGTTTTTTGCGCAGAAAATCAGAATATTAGAATGATTTCTGAAGGATCGTATGACTGGAGTAATGATGCTAAAAATTCCGCTTTGAAATTTTAAAATTTTCAAAATTTGATGGTTTTTGCTGTACTTTGGATCAAATAAATGCAGACTTAGTGAGCAGAAGAGACTTATTTAAAAAACATTCGAAATCTTACTGTCCAAAACCTTTTGACTGGTAGTGTATTTGTGTTTTGTAATATATGTGTTTTACTGTCCTTTTTGACAAATTTATTATGTCCTTGCTTAATAAAAGTAGAAAAAATAGAAAACTGTTTTCAAATAAAATCTTATTGACCTCATACTTTTGAACAGTAGTGTATTTGTAAAAATAAATAAAATATAACAAGAAATCAATTAAAAAAATTCCACATTTTTGTTTCACAAATTTTCGTTTTTATACTGTCTAATGTATATCATGAGTCCCTCACTTCACATATATGCACTTGCTCAGCCTTGCAATAAGAAAATTCCAAACATTTTTTTTATACACCATATCAGATGTTGCTCTGTGTTTTCTGATTGAGTAACATTTGATATGTTCTTTTTAACTCTTTAGCAGAACATTTTCAAATGTGTGTTAGAAGTTCATTTCCAGAACAAAAATTTACAGATGATGTACTCACCCCCTTGTCATCTAAGATGTTCATGTATTTCTTCAGTCGTAAGAAATTATGTTTCTTGAGGAAAACGTTTCAGGAATGTTCTCCGTATAATGGACTTCTATGGTGCCTGTGAGTTTGAACTTCCAAAATGAAGTTTAAATGCAGCTTCAAAGGGCTCTAAACAATCCCAGCCGAGGAAGAAGGGTCTTATCCAGAAAAACGAACGGTTACTTTCAAAAATATTTCACCGTTTATATACTTTTTAACCTCAAATGCCCGTCTTGTCTAGCTCTGCAATGCGCATGCGTAGTCTGTGTAATCCGGGTCAATACAATTAGGGTAAGTCGAAAAACTCCCATCTCATTTTCTACTCCAACTTTAAAATCATCCTACATCGCTGCAGAAGTACAGACCCAGTGTTTACATCAACATGCAAAGAAGATCGTTTTTGACGTACCCTAATTGTATTGACCCGGATTACACAGTATTTGCACGCGCATCGCAGAGCTACACAAGATGAGCATTTGAGTTTAAAAAGTATATAAATTTTATTTTTTTATTGTATAATTGTAAATAACTGATCGTTTCACTAGATAAGACCCCTCTTTCTCATCTGGGATCACCCTTTTAAACTGCAGTTTGGAAGATCAAACTCACTGGCACCATAGAAATCCACTATATGGAGAACATCTCTGAAATGTTTTCCTTAAGAAACATAATTTCTTAACGACTGACGAAAGACACAAACATCTTGGATGACAAGGGGGTGAGTAAACTGTCTGTAAATTTTTGTTCTGGAAGTGAACTTCTTCTTTAACAATGGGTAAATTACATAATAATAACAACACAGAAATTAAAGAATATCTGTCAGTTTACCAGCGTGTGGATGTCATCTCTTTTTAGAGCAGGGCAAGTACAAACAGAGGAAATGTGAACGTCCCTTCAGCGCAGTGAAGCCGACGGTTGGCCAGGAGGCCTCTAAAAGGTAATATCACAAAATCATTACCCTTTACTTTTCTATAAGTCACAATAACTGGCTTGCTGTTCTGCACAAATATGGTGTAGTTTCCATATGCAAGCAGGAATATATTTTGTCAAAGTATTATACCTCCATTTATAAGTAATTGTTTCCTGTTCACACAGTGGGACATTGAGTTGTTGGTGCATCTTTAGTGTTTTAGTCTGTTGGTAATTTTCACGTTATTTTAATGATTGGGGCTTGTTCGATTTGTCATTTAGGTGAATATCTTCAGAATTTAATTTCCTACGGACACAAGAGGTACTGTCCTCTGATTGGCTCGGACACCCCCCTGTGACATGCCCGTGGCCAATCAGAGGTGAGTGTGCTGTGTGTGTATGTGTGCAGTAGAGGGGGAGTGTGTGGGGGAGCTTTGAGATAGAGTTTGGCTTTCAGCAGCAGAAACTGAAGTGCTGAGGTGTGAAAGTTCTTGAAGTCCTTCCAGAGTCTTTATTAAAATCTGGCATGTTTTTTCACCATCTATTATTCTCTAAAATGCAAATAGTTCAGACAATTTGGTTGATAAAGGGCTTGAGAATATTCTGTTCAGTTCAATAAGCATGTAATTAAAGATATGAATCATTCTATCTTGTTTTGAGGGGATCGTTCACCCAAAAATGACAATCCTCTCATCAGTTATGCTACGTTTAAAAGTTTGGGGTCGGGATGTTTTCTCTTAAGCTCACCAAAGCTTATTTCATCAACATTACAATAAAAAATTATTTTAATTTAATTTTTTTTTACAATTTAATTAAAAATGTACACTACCAATCAAAAGTGTTTGAACAGTAAGATTTTTGTTTTTTAAAGAGGTCTCTTCTGCTCACCAAGTACAGCAAAAACAGTAAAATTTTGAAATATTTGTTACTATTTAAAATAACTGTTTTCTATTTGAATATATTTTAACATGTAATTTATTCCTGTGATTTCAAAGCTGATTTTTTACCATCATTACTGATTTGCTGCTCACATGAT
This sequence comes from Labeo calbasu, assembly GCA_019740295.1. NCBI lineage: Eukaryota > Metazoa > Chordata > Actinopteri > Cypriniformes > Cyprinidae > Labeo > Labeo calbasu. Next base: position 11,946 of record JAHKKF010496963.1, on the reverse strand, counting down.
CCTGATTTGCTGCTCCAAAAACATTTATTATTATGTTGAAAACAGCTGTGTAGAATTTTTCAGGTTTTTTGATGAATAGAAAGTTCAGAAGAACAGTATTTATCTGAAACATTTTTAAATGTCTTTATGATCATTTTTGATCAATTGAAAGCATCTTTGCTAAATAAAAAGTATTACTTTCTATAATTTCTTTCCTAAAAAAATTATACTGTCTCCAAGCTTTTGAATGATATAGTGTATAATGTTACAAAAGCTTTTTTATTTCAGATAAATGCTGATCTTTGAATCTTTCTACTCATCGGAGAATCCTGAAAAAATGTACTCAACTGTTTTAAATATTATTATTATTATTAATAATAATAATGTTTCTTGAACAGCAAATCAGCATATTAGAATGATTTCTGAGGAATCTTGTGACACTGAAGACTGGAGTAATGATGCTGAAAATTTAGATTTGATCACAGGAATAAATGAAAATTTTAAAATATATTCAAATAGAAAGCAGTTATTTTAAATAGTAAAAATCTTTACATTTTTTGCTGTACTTTGGATCAAATAAATGCAGGCTTGGTGAGCAGAAAAGACTTCTTAAAAAAAAAAAAATTGTCACTGTTCAATAACTTTTGACTGGTATTGTATCTTAAAATCTAATTATTCCTGTGACGGCAAAGCTGAATTTTCAGCAGCAGTTGCTGTAGTTTTCAATGTCACATGATCCTTCAGAAATCGTTGTAATATTCTGAATTGGTGCTCAAGAGACATTTCTTACTATTATCAATGTTATAAACAGTTGTGATGCTTTATATTTTTAAGATTCCATGAGGAATAGTTCAAAAGAACAGCATTTATTTGGAATAAAAATCTTTTGTAACATTTGTCACTTTTGATCAATTTAATGCACCAATGCAGAATAGAAAAAAAAAAGTCAAACTGAACCCAAACTTTTAAATGATGCACTAATTTTCATCTCATTCCAAACTTTTTCTATCAGATAACATTGATGTTGTCCCCCACCAATGTAGTCCCCACTAATTTTCATCTTGTAGGCTTTTTTTGTGTGTTTAAAAATAACAGTTTTCATTTTTGGGTGAACTGCCCCTTTAAGAGGCCTTTCCAATCCTGTTGATATTGAACTCTGAGACGAGACAAATCAGTCTTATTTCTATCAAAAACTTAAGAGAAAGCGGTAAATCGTCTGTCTCTCCATCACAGTTATGGTCTTCCCAGCCTTGCAGAGATGATCAGCTGAATTGGGACATATTGACTTCTCTTGACACGTCATTTATAAGAGCGTTTGTGTCTCTGCAGGTGCCTAATGGCGGGGGATGTGGAGGTGTACCTTTCCCAAGTACATGACGGCAGCGTGTCGTCAGGCTTCAGAGCCTTGTATGAGGAGCGACTGCTGCTCGATGTCACTCTGCTCATCGAGGAGCACCACTTCCAGGCGCACAAGGCTCTGTTAGCGACGCAAAGCGACTATTTCCGGGTCATGTTCACGGCCGACATGCGGGAACGTGACCAGGATAAGATTCACATGAAGGGGCTGACGGCAGCCGGGTTTGGTCACGTCCTTCGCTTCATGTACTACGGTTCTTTGGAGTTGAGCATGCTCACGGTGCAGGAGATCCTGCAGGCCGCCATGTACGTGCAACTCACCGAGGCTGTAGAGTTCTGCTGCTCCTTTCTGCTGGCCAAGATCTGCTTGGAGAACTGTGCCGAGGTTATGCGCTTGCTGGAAGACTTCAGCGTCGGCGTGGAAGGCGTGCAGGAGCAGCTTGACGCGTTTCTGCTGGAGAACTTTGTGCCCTTGATGGCGCGACCGGACTTCCTGTCTTATCTGAGTTTGGAGAAGTTGATGGCGTATTTGGATAGTGACCAGCTGAGTCGATTTCCGGAAATTGAGCTGTACGAGGCGGTGCAGGCTTGGCTGAGACATGACCGGCGGCGCTGGAGACATACAGATGCGGTCGTGCAGAACCTGCGCTTTTGCCTCATGACTCCTGCCAATATCTTTGAGAAGGTAAAAGCTGTGTTTCCATTAACCTTCAAATTGCGCAAATTGAAATTGCGACTTGAAAATACGCCAAATAGAAACAGGTGAATTTCGCAAAAACATTTTTACACTCACATGAGGTGGTTTTTTAGGCAATTTGAAAAAGAAATATTTTGCAAAACAGCTTTTTCGCATTTACAGGTCACCTTCTGTATGTAAAAGTCACATGATCATTCTTTAATGTGCTATAATCTCAAAAAACACCTTATATGTAACTGCTTATGCAAGCATTAACTACACAATGCTTGAATAAGTGGCTTTCCTTGCCATTAAAGCTGGGATAACCCTTTATTTACACTGCACAAACCTGTGGAGCTGATTGCGGCCACTCTAGTCAATGCTTGTTTATACCAGGCACGCAGCGGCTCGTTTCAGCTTCAGAAGTGTCTCACCATGCTGCATCTGTAAAGATCTCTTACGATTAAAATGAATGGCTAGTGCAGTGGCTGTTATATACGCAAACCTACCAAGGTCCATTGCCATGACTTGTCATGAAAGGAAAAAATTACATTTCAGTTGCATAATATGGTGTCATTTTGCAAGTTTTTTTATCTACATTTATAAAAAAAGGTTTTGCATAAATCTGTAATGGAAATGCATCTAGTGACAGATAAAAGAGTAACCAACAACAAAATGAAAAATAATTTAATAATCTGGTTAAAAATATTTGTGCCAAGTCTTTGTATTCATGTTGATTTCATGTGGTTTTGCAAAACATTACTGTTTAATTCATAATAATATCATTGTGTTTTTGGTCAATTGCACCACATGTCATTTCACAGCCTGAACTAACTTTGACTTATAAATAATCTGATATTTTAAGATACATATTATATATTTTATAAGACCCAGTCATGAAGATCTGCAGTGGTCTTCTCTATGATATAATTTCTTAATTTTTTTCTGCATGAATTTTTTTTATTTGGTAAACAGATATTTTTCAAATAATAATAAGCATTTTGAAGAATTTTTTATGTATTACTAAAAGTTTATATCTAACTACTTAGGCTGCATTTACACTAGTGCATTTTCGTTTTAAAACACGTAACTTTTGCTACGGTTACGCCTGTCATTTATACTACTCCGGTGTTTTCAACCCCCGAAAACGGAGACTTTTGAAAATGCTGCAGACCCCGTTTTAGTTTGAAAACTTTGGGGCTGCGTTTCAGTGTAAACGGACCAAAACGGAGACTTTTGAAAACGATGGCATGGCTGCCCACATTCAATCTGCGTATCCTTGACATACATGTAAACAATAACATCATGCTCATTGTTGTACCCATAGATTTCTGCAGGTAGATGCATTATACGCTCCAAGCCTGTAGACGCGTCCGCCATAGGGCATCTACCTAAACATATCTATGGTTGTACCTGCATGAATGGTCATGTGACAAAGCTTTTTCGGTTTTGTAGTGTAGACGGAGATCGTTTCTGAAACGCAGAGGAAACGCTAGTGTAGATGAGGATCGTTCTCATTTTAAAACGCTGTTTTATATGGATTACATAATCTGAGAAAATTTGTTTTCTATTTAAATTGGTTTGTTTTAAAATAGACATTTCACTCTCTATAGATATCTACATTTTTCATGTTTGTAAGGCAAGTTCACACAGAGTTTCATCCTGTTTGCTTTCGTTATTTTACAAAAGCACAAATAAACGTAGAGTCTTTACATATTCTAAAGATGTATTACTCTTATCCGTACAACCAAAAATGACTGAGTATTTTAAGTGCAAGTGACCGCACCGGCACCTCCATCTGTGATGCAGGAAACGCTGTACTATTCAGCTTCCACACTCTGCACAGACACTTCAATAGCACACATTTTTCTAGGTTAACATTAGATTGAGCTTCCACTACATACACCTTCAATATGAAAAGCCATATTTAAGGTCAATAGGTGAGCATTTGGATGTCCTGCCCGACATACTGTATTACTTCATAGACCAGCCGTCAACGATCTGTCCGTCACAGACTTCGTGACTTCGCCACTTCCTGCACTTTCTGTGACTAAGCGACTAATAAAACTTTGGTCAACCAAACTACTTCTTGTTGACTAACGGTTAGTCAGCTATTAGGAGCAGCTCTAATGCAAACACCATGATGTCCACTTTAAAATAGAAAACTTCTTTTAAGCTGTAATAATGTCACAGTGCATTTTTGATTATAAAGTGTCATGTCACTAACTTTTACCTGTTTGTTCCTCTATGCACAGGTGAAGACATCAGAGTTCTACCGTTATTCCCGCCAACTGAGACTAGAAGTAGACCAGGCACTCAGCTACTTCCATCAGGTGAACGAACAACCGCTGGCGGAAACCAAATCCAACCGCATCAGATCCGTGAGACCCCAGACTGCTGTATTCCGTGGAATGATAGGTCACAGCATGGTCAATAGTAAGATCCTCCTTTTGCACCGGCCTAAAGTGTGGTGGGAACTCGAAGGCCCACAGGTGCCGCTCCGCCCCGATTGCTTGGCCATCGTCAACAACTTCGCTTTCCTGTTGGGAGGTGAAGAACTAGGCCCGGATGGCGAATTCCACGCTTCTTCGAAGGTCTACCGTTACGATCCCAGACAGAACTCCTGGCTACGCATGGCCGACATGTCCGTTCCCAGGTCAGAGTTTGCAGTCGGCGTTATCGGGAAGTACATTTACGCCGTCGCAGGTCGCACTCGTGACGAGACGTTTTATTCTACGGAGCGTTACGACATTGTCGAGGACAAGTGGGAGTTTGTAGACCCGTACCCTGTAAACAAGTATGGTCACGAAGGAACTGTGCTTAATGGGAAGTTGTATATCACTGGTGGCATCACCTCCTCTTCCACCTCAAAACAAGTGTGCGTTTTCGACCCGGGACGGGAAGGAACGTCCGAACACCGCACGCGGCGCACGCCGATCCTCACCAACTGCTGGGAGAACAAGTCAAAAATGAACTACGCTCGCTGCTTCCATAAGATGATCTCCCACAATGGGAAGCTGTACGTGTTCGGCGGGGTGTGTGTGATACTGCGTGCCTCTTTCGAGTCCCAGGGCTGCCCTTCGACGGAAGTGTACGACCCAGAGACCGACGAGTGGACTATTTTGGCATCTATGCCTATAGGACGCAGCGGACACGGCGTGGCAGTGTTGGACGAACAGATCATGGTGCTCGGAGGACTTTGCTACAACGGTCATTACAGCGACTCTATCCTCACATTTGACCCTGAGGAGAACAAATGGAAAGAGGACGAGTATCCCAGGATGCCTTGCAAACTGGACGGACTGCAAGTGTGTAGTTTGCACTTCCCAGAATACGTTCTAGAACACGTGAGACGCTGCAGCTGAGTCTTTGTACCTTCCGGACTGTTTAGGAGACAAACGTTTACAGGTGTGACAAGTAATACTAATACTGTAGGCCAGTGCTTATTTAAGAAGAAAACTCCTTTTTAGGCTTTCATTTGTAGAAGGAAAGTCCGAGCATTGGCGTGAAACGAATACAGACGACCTTTTTGCTCATACGTCTGACTCATTGCACTGTAATCATCCTGTAGAGCACATAATACTCTTCATGTTTCGTCACATTGTCTTCTCTGTGACCTTCTTCTATATCCCTTCATTCTCCTCACAGGAAGTCATGTTTTACGCGTGCGTATTTCCACAACAAGTAGTCTGCTGTGTCTAGGAGCGGTTAGAAAAATGAAAAGGAGACTAAACGAAGTAGAGAAACGTTAAAAACGTCCCGTTTTTCTTTCACATTTACTAATCTAAGAATGCATTTGTGCTGATACTAGTGATGTTGTAGTGGATAATGACTGTAATGATTGTACGATGATGTTGACAAGCATTGCACTCGTATAAGGGCGTATATTACTGCTCTACAATAACAACGGTCCTCCACTGCTGACTGCAAAGGGAGAAAAGGGGACGGCAGAGATTAGGGGACGCTTAGTTCCCGCTTCTCCAACCTTTATTAGTTGTGCTTATGCTTATTTTTAACTTATTTATTAAAATGGCAAAGCCTTGCCTTCTTGATCCAATCTGTGTAATGTAATGAACTGATTTCTCTCTGTGTGTGAGTCTCTCATTTTGTTTCACCAGCAAAGGGCTAAAGCACATATGTATCCTGTGTTTAATGTCTAATGAACACTAACAGCAGTTCAGACCTTCACTATGTATTCAAATCAGTTGTAGTTAAAGTGGTAGTACACCTATTATTCATCAGTTTTGGCTTGAGTTGACTTTTGTTTGTCTGTGCAATGAGAGTCAACGGGGTCCAAACAAAAGTTATTTTGGACCCCACTGACTTTCAGTGTATGGAATGACATGAGATTTTTAGGTGGACTGCTCCTTTAAACCAGTTCTTGAAGGTGTTTGGCACTATGTCGTTTCCTCACATGTAAGTTCCCGGTTGGTTTGTACTTCCTCAAACACTAACTTTGAGCTTTTGTCTCTTTCATGTGACATTTCTCGTCCGAAATCCATTATAATTTCATGTACATATAAATGCCAAACTGGTCAACTGTAATAGTCAGACGCAGCGGTAGATCTTAACCTATCTTGTTATCCTTTAGCAGAATAACAGGCAATTATTCCACTCTTATAATAATAACCCATAGCCCTGTATCTTGTTCTTGAGAGGAGTATAATCAGATTGCGAACTTGTTTACCAGAATCTGGTGATTCACTGGTATTTGAAGACTTTGTAATTAATTTCCAGAAATAAATGTTCATACTGTCCAGCTCTCTGGGTTTCCTAATTGAATGCGAGCACCTGCTGTGTTGCTGTATTTGGGTTTAGCGTGTATTTGAGCCTCTGCCTTCTCTAGATATCAACATCTTATCCTGGGGGTTTATCCCCGTAAGAGGATCCACCAGCAGGACGGGGGTTGCGACACTAAGCCTGTTCTCCAGCTTGTGTGTCGCCATTTCTGATAGAAGAGCAACATGTTGCTATATTGAGAAAAATGCATTCCTGTAGCTCAGAGAGTAAATGCATGCTGATAGCAATGCCAAGGTCATAAGATAATTTCCATGGGAATGCATGAGCTGATTAAAAAATGTGTTCTTTTAATGCAATGCAAGTCCCGTTAGATGAAATTGTCTGCCAAATGTGTATAAAAAACGTGTGGAAAGATGCCTGGTTGGTATTTTTGGTCATAGTCTTTTGAAGTCCTCTTGAAATTATCCACCTTTTTCCTCAACGCAGAAGGACGCCTACGGGTGAGACTTCCGGTTCATTATATGCTAGAGTGTTTTCACGACGCGTCATCAAATCGGCCATATTGGCGGCACTGAATGGAAACAATGCCACTGAATCAAACAAAACTTGCATATTTTGCTGATTATTGCAGCTGAAATGGTAAATTATTGTCATGTTTTGGGCTGTAGTAATCTGTCGGACCAGGAAAAATATTTGGAGTACTATAGACTGCCAAAAGTTATAACAAATCAAGGAGAATTTGTGGTTGGCCAAACTGAACCAGGATTTCCAGAGCAAGAATCTTGACTACATGTGTGTTTGTTTTTTATCATTTCCGGTCAGGTAGGTAAAATATTAGGCTGATATCTTACTACAGCTCGTATGTATCTTTACCACCTAGTAACTTTAGTTTGTCAAAATATTGCGCCCTTACAACATATTCAGTAGTACATTAACCATGCAATCAATGCTGTTGTTTACATCCGAGTATCGCTAAAATGGCCGCGCAGCGGGTAACTGAACAAATCGTGACGGAAGTGCAAACCCTGTGTAGGGAAATAACGAGAAGGATAACAGGGCACAGTATATGGTAAAACTGTTTGCTCTACAAGCCAGTGTGTTAATAATTAAGACGATACATTAAAATCGTATGCAAAACGCACCAATTTGCAATATCAAGCAGCAAATCCATCTTTTTTGCACAGCTAAAATGAGACCATGGCACACCCAAAAAAAAAAAAAAAAATTTCAAATGGCCGCGCCCACTCTTACGGGAAGAAAAAGGTGGATAACCATATAACTTTGCAGAAGGAAGCTCATGTAAAACTGTCTTCCTTATAATAATAAACACTATTGCACAGTTTAATTTAATCCTAAATATTCATTTTGCCAGATATATTTTGTGAATGTCTTTATAGTGTCCTTTTTGGTCTGAATTCATCGTAGCAATTTTATGAAATCCACTTCTGCCTCAAGGTAACGTTAATAAAAAAGGTAGTTAACAGCAATTAATTAATTATTTCCACATAATTGCGACCTTTTCCCCCACTTTGTTATAATGGACAACCAATTGTATTGGTTTTCGTGAGTGTAGTATTATAGCTGATCAGTGGTTTTAGTCCAAAAAAAGTGATATTGTGCAATCAACTGAACATGGGTAGATTAGAAATAAACGCGTGCGTTGTTATTGTTAATTAGAGCATTAAAGCCAAACTGAACTGAACAAACCATAACATGCGTTGATCGTGTCAGAATATTACAAGTCACGAAAGTTAAGATAAAGGTTGTGCGAACTCCTTTGGCTATTACAGACATTATAATTATGATTTGGTAAGTGATAAAGTGTGTAAGACAAAAAGACGCCAATTAACAAATAAACGCCGGAAGGTAAAGAACGATTCATTTCCGCTCAGGAAAAAAGGGCTGTAATATTGCAAATGCGCACGTGGCGCCGTGGCTTAGTTGGTTAAAGCGCCTGTCTAGTAAACAGGAGATCCTGGGTTCGAATCCCAGCGGTGCCTTTTGGGTGGGATTTACTGAACATTTACTACTGCACTAATATTTGTTATTTATTACATTTCTCCCAGTTCTGGTCATTTTAATGTCTGGTTTTGTTTAGGCACATACATAGCTACAAAAAAAAGTAAGAAAAAGTATCATAGGGCCTGCCTGCCTGCCTGCAAAAATCAAAGAGTCAAACAATTATTAGACACAACCCAAATAATAAAACAGCAACAACGGTGTCATACAAAAATATTTTACCATTATTTTGAGCAACAGAATCTTCAATAACATTACAATATATGTATTGTAGTAATGTGTAACATATATTACATAACACTATAATCAAATTGTTATAAAATTGTCTACTCTTGCTTTACAGCTGACCCTTGTCAGAAGATATTAGTGTTGACTTGTTTCTCTCCACAGCAATTTTAGTTTGAATGACAAAGCTTGTGTTTTCTGTCTTTTGTGGTGCAGAGCTTTTTCTGAAGAAATCAAAATCAGTTACAGTACGCCCTCTGGTGGCTACAATAGGGACGTTCATTTTGACGTTTTATTACGCATGCATTCAACGTAATACATTAAATATTTGACTTTTAGAAATTAATTTGTCAAACCATTTGTCATTTGTCGTAAAACTTGAGAAAAGCAGTCACAGCATCTAAAATGCATGCTGTCTTTTATGCACCGTTATGCATGTCTGTCTACAATTTATATAATTTCATAAATAACTGCAAATAAAACATAACTACAAACACTATATGTATTTATTATTTTAAATAGCGTTTAATCTAAAATGTATTATTTAAAATAATTATTATTACAGCAGAGAACGTTTCGATTTGTAATAGGACGATCAGGAACTGTAAATATAGGCGTGCAGTGCACGATACGTAATAGTACAAATATATAACACTGTAAATCATATCTGCACACATCTATAAATTCATATACTTTCAGCTAAAATTCTTTTGCTGACTCATCACGAATCGACTGGGTTATACGACAATTTCATTGTGGGCGTTGCTAAAAGGGACAAACACCTAAATCTGCAGTCTGTGTTCAGCGACATAAGGAGTCAGATTTCAGCATTTTCGTGTCCTCACAGCGAAATAAATCCGAGTTTCAACAGTGCAGTAAGTGCATTTCCATGACTGGAAAGTACAAACCACCGTAGAATGCAGTGTGCGTTGTTTTGTCTGTAGCAGCATTATTACGTCTTACTTTACTGAATCTTTGTCGTGAATCATTTTGCTTTGAACACTCTGAAGGGAGTTACATATTTGAATCACGTGATTCATTCACATATTTCGTTTGAGAGACTGCAGAATGTAGGGCATTCAGTTGGCAAATCGAAATTTTAACTAATTTGTTTCCATTTGTACTTGCCAAAAGTGTGCTGGCAGAGTCTAAAAAGAGTTATTGATGTATTTTATAGGAAGTTGTAGACTATAAATGAAAGTGCAGACTGTTTTGATTGCATGTTCACATGCTGCGGTTATTTTTTTTTGGGAACCACAAAGTAATATTATAGAAAAGTTTTGTTTTGTAAACAAAAACAAACTTTTTTAGAACGTTACATGGAACTTAAAGAGAACCTATACAGAACGTTCTAACCAGAAACTATCGTTCCCAGTTGGTTTGCGAATCTGAAAGATTCTTTTACGAAATGAATACAGACGGACATAATATTGCAAATGCAATAATGCAGCTACCATATTTGATACACAACATATCTAAAGGGTATCCTGTATTATTAATGTAATAAGATTCCGTGTCATAAAAATAAAACATGATAACAGCACAAATAAACATGTTAGTGGTCAAATATTTTGAATAAGTAACTTACTGAATCACATTATAAAATTGTAGATTTCAAAGAATATTTGCGTTGAGTAAAACATGAAAATAATCTGGGTTTATCAATTTTTCCCCTCACAATCGCAGATTTCAAAGTATATTACTTTATTGTTTGCAACTGTATATTGAATCATTTCATCGGTTGTGACAAGGAATAATCCACATACTGTCACAAACGTTTTGTAATGTAATTTTTTTAACATTATATTTATATTTTAATAAAGCACATAGCTGGAAAATTTGGGATTAGATAATAAAATGCGTTCACTCTGCTTTCCTAGATGGCGAATGAAGCAAAGCCCTGCCCATGTGATATCGGCGACAAGATTGAATATGGAGGTCTTGGAGAAGAAGTTCAGATTGAGCACATTAAAGCTTATGTGGTGAAGCCTCCAGCATCAGACAAGGCTATTATTGTAATTCAAGACATCTTTGGATGGCAGCTTCCAAACACCAGATACATGGCTGACATGCTCTCAGCCAATGGATACATGTAAATATTTATTTTATATTCTTCTAAATATAAAAATGGCTCCAGAATACCCTGTTCTTACTTGATTCTTTTGCATCTGCAGTGCTATATGTCCAGATTTCTTTGTTGGAAAAGAGCCGTGGAGTCCATCTCACGACTGGTCAACATTTCAGCAGTGGCTTGAGGACAAAAAGCCTACAGACATCAAAAAGTACAAGTTCAATGAACTAAATACCCTTATCTGATGTACTGTGCCTTTAAAGGAAAAACTAAATCTTGTCATTTAACTAGGGAAGTCGATGTCACATTGAAGTACCTGAAGGAGCAGTGCGGTGCGAAGCACATAGGTGTTGTTGGCTTCTGCTGGGGTGGTGTTGCGACACACTACATTGCTCTTCAGTATCAGGAAATCAAAGCTGGTGTCTCTGTCTATGGTAATACATTTGTTATGTCTTTAACAGTCAAGGATACAGGAAATATGTGGCAAGATGCTTTCTGCAATCCAAGCAACTGTATATATTAATTCTTTTTACCCAGGTATCGTGAGAGAGCGGGAGGACAGATTTGATCTCAAGAGTCCAACTCTCTTCATTTTTGCAGAAAACGATGCAGTCATTCCACTTGATCAGGTATCTATCATCTATCTATTTATCTGTCTATCCCATCATAGTTCTTTCCACATCCTATTGATTTATTGATGCAGCAGTAAGGATTATGTTACATGAAAAAGCTTTATTTAATTTGCACATATCGAATGCTTTGTTTTCAGGTCAAAATGTTTGCAGCATGTTCTATTTAATAGTATTTGCAGTATCTTATTACAAATACAATGTAGTATTCAGTCTAATTTACTTTTATTTGATATTCAGTCCAAATCAAT
>JAHKKF010496961.1:0-17250 GCA_019740295.1 Labeo calbasu | reverse complement strand
AAGGTTCTCTATTGGCATCTATGGTTCCATGAAGAACCTTTAACATCCATGAAACCTTTCCATTCTGCAGAAGGTCCATCACATTTTTGAAAATAAAGGTTCTTCTTTGGCATCTATGGTTCCATGAAGAACCTTTAACATCCATGAAACCTTTCCATTCTGCAGAAGGTCCATCACATTTTTGAAAATAAAGATTCTTCATTGGCATCTATGGTTCCATGAAGAACCTTTAACATCCATGAAACCTTTCCATTCTACAGAAGGTCCATTACATTTTTGAAAATGAAGGTTCTTTATTGGCATCTATGGTTCCATGAAGAACCTTTAACATCCATGAAACCTTTTCATTCTGCAAAAGGTCAGTTTTTGAAAATAAAGTTTCTTTATAATGGAAAAAGTTTCTTTAAATCATTAAAATGTTCTTCACACTAGAAAAAAAAAAGGTTATTTTAGGAGCTGATCACTGAAAGGTTCTTTGGGGAACCCACACTTGTTCTTCTATGGAAACCCCCTCATTGAACCTTTGTTTTTAAGAGTGTATAGGGAAGAGGCTATTTTCTTAGATTTTTAAAATGTTCTTCACACTAAGAAAATGTTTTAGAGCATTTCAGCCTTTCACAATGTTAGTAATATGGGTATTTAGGGGTTTTCTGCTGTGTTACTTATTGAAATGTTGAAAGTTTTCTCTCAAAACACACATATCTGTGATGATCGGCCTCGGAAATGAGGAGAGAAGGATCTAGAAGCACTAATTTTAGTGCACAGTTATGCAGATAGAGCCCACAATAAGGTCCTGTCTGTCACAGGGGACTCTTCATGGGCAGAAACGAGGTGCGAGGTGTGTGTGTTTGATGGAGGATTAGACCATGAGCTCTTCAGAAGATTCCTCAGGTCTTGAATGTGTAAAGCAGGAGTCTTTCTTAGGCTTATGTTTTGCTTAGCCCACAGATGATCAAATCTACACCTCAGCCCCAACAGACCATCTGTTCATTGACAGCCAGAGTTCATGTGTGCTGTCATGACCACATCATACACAATAAACAGGTGTTTGATCTGGTAGCACTCCAGTGTCTTTAAAGAGAAGAATCACTTACGTCAACCGGAAACTTTAACTTACCCCTGAGTCCACTACTGTACTGTAATGTGTGATGGAAAATTACTCATGGCTTAGATTATAATGCAAATGCGCCGGCTTCATACTGTACATTTTTTATTTTCCTTATTTGTAAGCCTCTGCTAAATGCCTAAAAGTTCATGTAGATCTTGCCATATTTTATCTACTCATTAATATTAATATTATGTAAATAGTTTAGCCATTAGTAAGCCATAATTTCATGGTTTATTTGTAACAGCAAGGGGTCATTTATTTAATCACTATGCTATGTTCACTATTAAAAACAAAGGTTCCAGAAAGGATTTTTTTGCAATTATGCTGTAGAAGAACCAATTCGGGTTCTACAGAGAGTTTTCAGGAAACCAGGAAACAGTTCTTAAAGGTTTTTTTAAGCTTTGTTCACTATAAGAGTAAGAGTCTGTGCTTTTATCAGATAATATATTATCAGCAATACAGTAAATCCTATGAAATTCAAAAATAGCAATGTTTTTACTTGTGGATCCAAATTCAGTAAGTTTGCATCTTAAATTAAACTGAACATTAACATTACATAATTGTCAGATTATTACAGCTCAAGTAGACTGATAACCGATATTTTGTCGTCTGGTGTAAAAATGAAAATTAATGTCAAAATTAAGAATAACGAGGACTCTGACAAAAGCTTTCTTTACATGCTTTTAAATTATTTAATTATCAAATCAGTTTTGAAAACGACAGACACGGATAATCATAAAAATGCCTAATATCAGCGCTGATAATCTGTGATATGTTGAACGAATATATGTCTGGTGTAAAAATGAAAATAATGTCAAAATTAATAATAACAAGGGCTCTGACAAAAACTTTCTTTAAATGCTTTTAAATTATTTTATAGGCAAATCGGTTTTGAAAATGACCAATACCGATAACCATAAAAATGCTTAATATCGGTGCTGATAATATGTGATATTTTGAACCAATACATGTCAGGTGTAAAAATGAAAATAATGTCAAAATTAAGAATAACAAGGACTCTGACAAAAGCTTTCTTTAAATGCATTTAAATGATTTTATAGGCAAATCGGTTTTGAAAATGACCGATACGAATAACCATAAAAATGCCTAATATTGGCACTGATAATCTGTGATATTTTGAACCAATATATGTCAGGTGTAAAAATGAAAATACTGCCAAAATTAAGAATAACAAGGGCTCTGACAAAAACTTTCTTTAAATGCTTTTAAATTATTTTATAGGCAAATCAGTTTTGAAAATGACCAAAACTGATAACCATAAAAATGCCTAATATCGGCGCTGATAATCTGTAATATTTTGAACCAATAGATGTCTGGTGTAAAAATGAAAATTATTGTCAAAATTAAGAATAACAAGGTCTCAGACAAAAACGTTCTTTAAATGCTTCTAAATTATTTTATCAGCAAATCGGTTTTGAAAATGACCAATACCGATAACCATAAAAATGCTTAATATCGGTGCGGATGATCAGCGAAATTTTGAACCAATACATGTCTTGTGTAAAAATGAAAATAATGTCAAAATTAAGAATAACAAGGGCTCTGACAAAAACTTACTTTAAATGCTTTTAAATTATTTTATAAGCAAATTGGTTTTGAAAATGACCAATACCGATAACCATAAAAATGCTTAATATTGGCGCTGATAATCTGCCAGGCCGATAATCAGTCAACCTCTAGAGAAGTTATACCAAAACTAGTTGTATACTACCAATAACTCTAAAAATGATTTAAAGCGCAACACATCTTCTACAACAAAATCAGTCAAAAGAACTACATAAAGCTAAAATATCTATTCATTTTAAATAAATATGTAAGTTTTAACCAGTTATTTAAATGCATTATCAGTGATCAAAAGTTTGTTCAACAGACACTTGCTGTTTATTTTAAGTACAGTAGGTTGTTTAAGTAATATTTTAAGTTACTTACACTAAATTGCCTGAAATTGGACTTTCTTTGATTTATTTTTTAAACATAGTGTTGACTTTTTCTAGTAGTTTCTAGTAGTTCATTAAACCTCTAAAATACAGTTTGTCTGACCAAGTGAAAATGGAAATTTTTTGGTAATTCTAATTAAGTTAAATAAATCATTGTTGATATAGTGGGGCCAGAATGGAAATTGTCTCTCCAATTTGTGAGTTTTATTGTTTCATTTATTTATTTATTTATTTTTTAATCAGTGTTGAAAAGAATTTAGTGTGAGATACTGGTAAATAAAGAACTGAGTCATGCATGGGTTGTTAATCATTGCTTATAAAAACAGTGATTAGGTTCAGAAATCAATTATCAGAATATGAAATTAGCAGTGGGGTCACTTTAATATCTGCATTGTTTCAGCACATAAGTAAACAAAAGTCCACCCGCTTTTCAAATGAGGCTATGAGAATATTATATATACTCAGCTGTAGAATACTGGACTACATTAAAGTAATAGTTCATTCAAAAATTAAAATCTGTCATCATTTACTCAGTCAAACAGTTTTGAATTTTCCTTTTTGGCTGAACTGTATCGCTTTAGGAGTCTTTACTGTGGAACTGAAACTGCTTGTTGGATAAACAAAGATTGAGGATAATTTATGCTTATGTTATGTACATTTATCTAAACAATGAACAAAAAGAAGAGGTTTGAGCTTCTATGAGTCAAACATTTTGAAATGCAGTTGGTGAAGTCCTGGTTATGACTCATAAAACTGCAGATTTTTCATGTTTAAGAGCTCTAGATGTTTTCAACAGTTGATGAAACTGCATCAGTGATGAGAACCTTTATAAGTGCCTCTCATGTAGACCCCTGGGACATAGAGACAGTACAGTTATTATAGGCTAACGGAATGAGGTGGACGCAATCTGTCTGTTTAATCAACCAAAGTTTGTCATCACCCTGCCATAAGCCTGTTTTTGATCATATCAAAAGATGATATTTTTCATTTACACTGTAAATGACCATTTCAGGCCTCAAGTCTCAAGTTGTTCCGCTCGCTGAGCAAATCATAATTATACTGATATTGCAATGACTTTAATGTACTTTCTATTTGACCATTACTGAGGGAAGTGTTCTTGAAGTGTAATTAAGAGAGCTGTAAAAGTTTAATAGCCTAGATTAACTGATTTAAACTTTAGTAGCAAAGATTTACAGTTTACCGTAAGTTTGATTCATTTTTGTCATTTAGTTGAACCTACTTGATTGCAATGATTTCAAATAACAATTAATCTATCAATTAATCTAATAATTACAAACCCTCAGAAGTCATTCCAATATGATTATTTAGAACTCAAGTATCATTTATTATCAGTGTTGAAAATAGTAATATTTTGCGGAACAGCATTTATAGGGCTGTCAAACAATTAATCGCAACTAATCGCATCCAAAAACAAAAAAGCTTGTGCTTACATAATATATGTGTGTGTGCTGTGTATATTTATTATGTATTAGTATGTACAGAAATCCACGCACATATATTATATAAGCACAAACTTTTATTTCGGATGCGATTAATTGCGTTTATTCGTGATTAATCACGACTAATCGCGATTAATCGTTTGACAGCCCTAAAAAATTCCATAACAGTGTACTGTAAAGGTCTTCACTGTCAGATTTGATACATTTAATGCACCCTTGTTGAATAAAAGCATTAATTTCTTTTTGATCGATAATGCTTTTTGTAGCTCCATGTGTGGCAGGTTTCAGTGGTCTAAATAGTTGTACGTGGGATATTGTAGTTAATGCATGGTTTTCTGTGTGGCTGTGGGATCAGAGACTCTTCTGCCCTGAAAGAGCCTCTGAACTATCTGCCAGTCAGCAGTGGAGGGGAATGTGAGAATGACAGGTGCACTCACCCAAAATAGCAATGTTGAGGAGTGGGGGAAGGCCCACGGCAGAGCGGGAAAGAGAGAGAGAGGAAAGCAGGAGAAGTGTAAAGATGGATGAAATTGGAAGGAATCAGCAAAACATGTTTAGGACCAAGAGAACTGCAATAATATTTCAAATGACATTAATGTAGTGTTAAAGACAGAAAAAGGAAATTGAAGACTCGAGAGGGCGCATTTGTAAGTGTGGGATGTATGTGTGTTTGGAAGAGATTCATAATTTTCCTGTCAGGAAGAGTTATGGCTAGAATGATCTCATAAAATATTTGAACACTAAAGTCATCATTTAATACGTTTGAATGCCACCGAATTAGATAGAATATCAAAACAAAGCAGCTTTTTAAAGTAAGATGGCACAAGCCTAGTTTGTTGAAGATGAGGTACTTTCAAAAACAAAGCATTTAGACACTTTCTAGTGATCAAAAATTTGTAGAATGTGTTTATAGTTAATGCAGTGAAGCACTACTGTACATTAACTTATATCATCTTGACATTAGTCAAGTAAAGTAAAGAAAAATTAGCTCTATTTATTTGTAGATGCCATTTTGCATCTTATACTATTACATTTTTATGTGTATAAATTATTTTTGAGGCCACTGTATATCTTGTATATCTACTTTTTTTTCCCCCTCACTTTTTCTTTCAAGACTGATAAACTCTTTTGCAGACCCTCTCTATCAAACTGCCTGTTTCTGTAGTGCGTTTCTGTGGCTGTCAAAATGCTGCCAATCTTTAAAAAGCTGTGAAGTAGGACACTGACAACCGTTTTGTCGTCCTCTTCACCTGCTGTGGTCCTGTCTTCAGGGTAAGTGATATCTCCTTCCTGGAGTGACTGCCTGCAGTAAGATCTGCTATCAAATCCCAGTCAACTGAGCTACAGTACACTGATGTTATGACATGCACACACGTTCATTTGATGCTAGAAAATATATGCTGCTCTTAAAAGGTGTCTTATTTCTGGATCTGTAGGAATGATGAGTTAGTCACTGGTGCATTGAGCCACCTTTTATTATTTATTTATTACGAAAATAATGAATTTTCCAACTAGATTTCTCAAACAAACTAAAGTGGTTAAACTAGAGTGTAGCAGCTGCAGAAAAAGTATTTTAACATCCACGTAGTTCACCCAAAATGAAAACGCTGTCATTATGTACTGTCATGTTGTGTAATAAAAAACTATTAAGCAAATTTTGATTATTCGATTAAAACGGTACAATACAGTATTTCCTTTTTGTCTCTTACAGAATTCATATATATATATAAACATTTTTTTTGTATTCAGCATAATGATTGTATGCTTACTATGCGCTTACTTATGCATTCAAATATTTCTATCATTACAACTCTTGACAGATTTTAGCATGTTAATGGATGGGACAATGTTAATGTATTTGGTCTTGGCGGAATAGATCTGCCGTTGGTTACTGATGTTGTAGATTGTTGTATTGTAGTTTGCTGCTGCTGCAAAGCAAGTACTGGAACTTGCTACTGCCAATACATACGCTGATGCAGTGCTGTGAGTTTTTAAAGGGGTAATCGGATGCCCATTTTCAACAAGTTGATATGATTCTTTAGGGCTTTATTGAAAAGTCTATAATATACTTTGGTTAAAAATTCTCAGTGGTTGTGTAAAAAACACCCTTTTTACCTTGTCAAAATGGGCTCTGCAGAAAATCATCCCATTCTGAGGGATTGTTCCTTTAAATGCAAATGAGCTCTGCTCGCCCTGCCCCTCTGTTCTCTCTGTGGAGTGATGAGCTGTGCTCAGAAAGATTGTTTACTTTAGCCGCATTTAGCTAAACTTGCAAACTAGCATGTTATTAGGAAAGGTGATTGCAGAGATTCGTAAAAAAACCTTATACTCAATTCTGCTGTAGGTGAAGCTGGACCACGAATGATTTGCGTGAACATAGATGCATTTCTGTCGATCGGGAGGCGAATTCCCTTCACAAACAAACGTAATCCACTGCATCTTCAGCGGCTCAGATGTCGGAAGTAAATGACGACCACTATATTCATTATTACATCCAGCAACAGAACATCTCAATCGCTCAATCGGAGATATTCTTGTCTAACTTACATCCCTGCTCCGGCATCAAAACAATGGAGGTCGGACTGTTACAGCTGATCTGAGGTAAAACACTCATGTCAATCAACTATCGTGGGAGCAGCCTCTGTAAAATGCGTTGTGTGATTCATTTAAATACTCTCCTACCATAAATCTATTGTCTGAAAGGGAATTTCCTACAAATGCATATTCAATAAGGTCAGGCTCAAGAATAACTGTGTCCACGCCTTTTCATCGGTTATTCATCACTGTGCGTCTTTAACAAAACCTGACAGTACAATTTTAATGACAAAAGATGGTTTGTGCTGGCGCAAGCTGTTAGTAAAACTGGCCCGTAGTAAGCCGTAGCAGATCTATACAGGTGGAGCTGGGGAGGTGGAGGGTTTCAAAGAAACTCTGAAAGTGCGGTGCGAAATGCTCTAGTGCAGTGGTTCTCAAACCTCTCCATAAAATACCCCAGCACTGCACATTTTGTATGTCTCCTTATATCTGACACACCCACTTCAGGTCTTTGAGTCTCCACTAATGAACTGATGAGTTGAATCAGGTGTGATAGATGAGGGAGACATACAAAACGTGCAGGGCTGGGGGTACTCCAGGACAGGTTTGAGAACCATTGCTCTAGTGAATGCTAACCAACCATTTAAAAGTAAAGCAGCAAGCTCATTGGCTGCATATGTAACATGAACCAATCAGCTTGTGCCAAGTAGTTTAATGCTGTGAATATCATCTGTTTGCGTTAGGACCCATCAGCCTGTGCCATCTAGAGCAGGGGTGGCGAACGTCTGTCCTGGAGAGCTGCGGCCCTGCAGAGTTTTGCTTCAATGCTAATCAAACTCACCTGAACAAGCTAATCAAGGTCTGAAGCGTTACTAGAAAGTTACAGGCAGATGAGTTTTAATTAGGGTTGGAGCTGAACTCTCCAGGACTGGAGTTTGCCACCCCTGATCTAGAGTTTCATGACAGAACTTACATTGCACTTACTTTGCATTTACAGGTAATTTTACTCCTATGGTCACTGACACTAATTACATAATTAAACATACTTGTTGGTTAGTTTTGATTGCAAAAAAACTCAAAAAGATCTAAAATGGCAGTGTTTTTGTTAAAACAATGAAAGTCAATGGGGTTCAGTGTTGTTTGGAACAGCGTTCTTTAAATAACAGTTTTTTTTTATTTACTGCAAAATAAAAAAAGAGCTGAGAACTTCATGAGTAAATGATTTTGGGGTCAGCTGTCCTATGACTTAATGAATCATGTGGTTTATAGTTGGTTTATAGAGTTTTGCTATGACGATATATTTTTGTAGGCATATCTGGAAGTTAGCATCACACAGGTTCTCTCAACAAAACCCACCAGGATTTGTCCACTGGCTTTTAGATTATTGCAGAAAAAAAGATTTGTGACCAACAAAAGTTTATAATTTTTACGTTTTATTCATCAATAATCATAAATCCAATTGTAGGCCATAAATGAACTACACCATGGTCATATGACTTCAGTGCCACCAACATTAAAGGGATAGTTTACCCAAAAATCTAAATTCTGTCATTAATTACTCTCCCTCATGTCGTTCCAAACCTGTAAGACCTTCGATCATCTTCGGAGCACAAAGTTATTTTTGATGAAATTCGAGAGCTTTCTGACCCTGCACAGACAGCAACGCACTTATTTGAACAAGAATACAAAGACAATGAACTAAGTTAGATGGATGTTCTACGTCAGAATTCCAACTCCTGCATCGGCAGCACCATACACATGAGTTGTGATACTCTGACGAACGCTTGTCAAAGATTGACACGGAAGAAAAGAAATTGTTGAATAAAGTTATTATATTTGTTGTCTTTGCGCACAAAAATTATTCTCGTAGCTTCATAAAATTACGGTTGAACCACTGATGTCACATGGACTATTTTAATGATGTCCATACTACCTTTCTGGGCCTTGAACATGTCAGTTGCACTGCTGTCTATGTAGTCAGAAAGCTCTCGGATTTCATCAAAAATATCTTAATTTGTGTTCTGAAGATGAATGTGAACTAGCCAAGTTTCTGACCAAAAAAAAAAACTGTTTCATAAAATCCACTGACTTTGGGACATCAGAAACGTAAACTTGTTTCCAGGTTTTGGCCTACAAATATACATCATCCCTGCAGCGCTCTATATGTAACAAGCAACTTTGGAATTTCGTTGTGCGGACAGAAAAACAATAACGTCATCCTATAAATACCACAGTGGCTGTATGACTACAGGCAGCCCACCTAGAGAGGAAGTGACATTTTGTATTGGGAAATACTTGCAGGGGGTCCTGCGTGTAAAGAGTGATGTGCCTTTGTGGTCCAGGTTAGTTGGGGCAGACAAAAGCATTTTTAAAAGGAACGGTCTTTAATGCACCAGCCCGTCCTTCTCCTCCATATCGACTTTTGTTAATCCACCCACACCGTTCCTCCATCTGTCAGTGTCAGCGGTCAGTGATGGCTGTAGTGAAACGAAGGGATTTGGCTTGAGGAGGTCTTTATCAGCACACAAGAGGAGAAGGGGAATCCCCACACTGTTTCTAATTATAAACTGTGTTGTGTGTTTCGATGGCGTGCTTTGCATTTCCTCTTTCTCTCTTGAAGTTTGTTTAATGTAGCAGCAGCTTGATTGTACTTGTATGTTTATACAATCTTGATCTGTATCTTGAGTTTTTGAGTGTCAGTGTGACTCAACATTCTGTTAAAACCTGGTAAGAGTATTTAACGACGACTGTACAGTGCAACATGGCCTCCTATTCCTTATTGCTGAATTGCGACACAACATATCATCGTAATGAGAATGTCAATATTCATTGCCGTGTTCCTGAAGGCAGATGATATACACCGGTATAATGGGAAACACATCAATAAGTAACAGCTTAGAAACATTTGGCTACTGTGGTCTTGCACAACTTTGTTCTCATCAAGTAACACCCCCAGCTTCCTCTGACCCCACTGAGACCTTTGGGACATCAGTGGTGATCAAACACCTGTGCCTCTCGTGCTCTTTGACACCCACAGGTGCCACAGCACGTCTGTAAACACAGTTTGGGCTCTACAGAGAGCTGAGCGAATATATTCAACTTAAAAAGCAGCTGTGTCAGCTCACAGTCCATTACATTCAGTCCATTAAATTGATATATGTTTTGATGTTCTTATGTTAACAGATGGAAATAAGATAAGCGAAATCATACAAAATGTATGTTATTTTTGTTTAGTACTGACCTGAATAAGACATCTCACATAAAAGACGTTTACATATAGTCCACAAGAGAAAACAGTAGGTGAATTTATAAAAATGACCCCGTTCAAAAGTTTACATACGCTTGATTCTTAATACTGTGTTGTTACCTGAATGATCCACAGCTGTGTTTTTTTTGTCTAGTAATAGTTGTTCATGAGTTCCTTGTTTGTCCAGAACAGTTAAACCGCCTACTATTCTTCAGAAAAATCCTTCAGGTCCTACAAAGTTTTTCAGCATTTTTGTGTATGACAGTATGATTTTGCAATCCATTTTTCCACACTGAGGACAACTGAGGGACTCATATGCAACTATTACAGAAGGCTCAAACACTCACTGATGCTCCAGAAGGAAAAACGATGCATTAAGAGCTGGGGGTGAAAACTTTTGAACAGAATGAAGATGTGTACATTTTTTCTTATTTTGCCTGAATATCATATTTTTTTCATTTGAAACTGCCCTTCGGAAGCTACACATGATACTTACATGTTTCCCAGAAGGCAAAATAAGTTAAATTTACCCTGATCTTCAGATTCAAAAAGTTTTCACCCCCCAGCTTAATGCATCAGGTTTCCTTCTGAAGCATAGATGAAAGTATAGTATATCTCTATCCGCTTATGTTATAACATGTTCAGAATAATCCCTAAGTGTATTTACGGTTGTCTTGCTGTGAATCTAGACCTAAATATGGTTTGGCTGTAATCTTATACCCGTCTTAAGAGGCAGAAATAAGTGTGACATTGATAAGGGTTGGGTTTTCAAGTTGGTGTTCATCCAGACCTTCCCAGTTTGTTCTCCTACACTCTTTGTTCACTATAATTTGTATGAGCTCTGAAGCATTTAAGCGTCACATTAGCGCTGATTGTTTGCGTCTCGTGGTGTAAAGTGTTCCTCATCTGCCAAATCCCAGTGCTGCTCTCGGCCTATTTATACAAGGATGAGCTAAGCCTGCAGATCATGAGGCTCAGCACAGCAGTTTACCATGAGACCACCATATCAGACAGCAAAGGTTCAGAATGCTTTAGTGCTCACAACAGACCTTATTAATGGGTCTGCTTCATTCATTAAAGATATTGTACTTTTTTTTTTTTTTTTTCCATGTAAGTACATATTTCTGTCACCTAACACTCAGATGATGTTCACCTATACATGTAAACAATATAATCTCAAAATGAAGATTATATAGAGGGTTTACACTTAAGTCACAATTTGGTCAGTTACCTGGATGCACGGCCATATTGGCGATACTCGGATGTCGCCACTCGGAAAAAACGTGTAGAAACAGCTAAATCATATAGAGAATGACTTAGTAAGCAGGAAAGGGCACAATATTTTGACAAACTAAAGTTTATAAGTTTAAAGATACGTACAAACAGTATTAATTAAGATATCAGTGTAATATTTCACATACCTGACTGGAAATGAGTAGCGCTGAAAAACTTTTGTAATTGTTAGAATGATCACGGATCAGCGAACTCCATGTAAAACTGATTGTGCAAACCAAACCGTAAGTCGCAGAGACTTGACTCTTGGTAGGATGGTAGTACTCACAGAGCGTACAATGTGACCAAGGCTCGCCCCAATCAGCCTGATGAGGGTGCTACAGTGATCAAAAGTACAAAATCGCTCAAAACTCCTAAACCGTCAGTCGCAGGCTCAAGTGTCTTAAGCCATTGGAATCCTTGGCTAATGCCGGACAAAACCAAACCAGCGCAGAAAGATTCTCTGGAGAGTGAATATCAATAATTATCAAAAAAAGGTGAACTTTCGACTCACTGTCAGAAGGGGATGCCAAAATGTTTGCAAGGGACAGGGCCACTTTTAGTAAAATACCTATAACTAAACGCTATAAGAGGGAAAAAAACTAAAAATGGCTATAACTGCGCAATCATTTGTCCTATCTACATGAAAATCGGGGTGTGCACGGTCTTGATCCGAAGTACCACAAATGTCAACAAGGACATTTATGTATCTCAAGAAACATGGCCGTCATTGGGCGACGAAATTTGAGTACCTGTTAGACAAGGTTAACGGAGGCCGATTGGAACGAAACTCGATGGGCCTGTTCGACTCAAGGCCCCAAAGGTCTGAGAGAAATTTGAAAGAAATCGGTCACTGGGGTGCGATATCGCACTTTTCAAGGGTGTTAACTTTTGTATGTTGCACGATATTTGTATCATACGATATAACTCCTCATTCCGGACAACTTTGCCTCTAGAACCACTGTTGTCAGTCAAATCATTTGTTAAATGATTGAGTAAAAAAAAACTACTTTTGCGAACTAGTCCTAGGTTGTTTTGCCCAATCTGGAAAAAAAAACACTGCAGTACAATTCTCTGGACTCTCTAGGTCAATAATTCTCCAAAAAAAAAGTGTTGAAATGTACCCTTTGGGAAGCTATAATGGGGTCATTTAGAAAAGGGGCCTGCCCAAATTTACCCAAAATCCTATACAGCCTAAAGGAAAACTCAAAACTTCACGAAACCTGGTGAGCACGTGTGACAGATTCTAAACTAGCATGCAAACGTTTAAGGAGATCGGACCACAGCTGTCGCTATAACAGTCATAATTGTTAAAAAACATAATATTTCTATGGTACATTACCTGGATTTGCCAAAAATACATTTTTAAATCATTGATTTAGGTGGTTACAGACTTGCTAAATAATGTATTTTTTATAATGTAAAAAATAATGTATTTTATGTGCTTAAATGCCTTAAAAGCTCAATCGCTGCTTGCAGCTATATTTAATAATTAACTTTTAATTTTTTTTTTTTTTTTTTTTTTTTTTTTTACATTTTTCGGATCATCAGTCATCAAAGCTTGTAAATGTTTACAGAGATTTACGTTAAATTTCACCAAGCTAATTGCTTACTAAAAACTCCCACAGATCTTGTTTTCATGCCATTTTAAGTTTAATTTTGACTTAACAAGGTGGTTGTATGTAAATGTGTGAGTTGTTTACTTACTTTCATAAATTAGTCTTCCCTTTAAGGCTGTTATATTGTTCATTCAGACTGATTCGCGAACGCGGAACGAACACAAGAGGCGGGATTTATCGCATGAACCAATCACCGCCAAACATAACCAGTCATATCCAATGTAACTTTACCTGCTGGTGTCGCTGTTGGGCAATGTTTCTTTAGAACAAAGAGGGGATTTATACACTTTTTAATGTCACATTTTCTAATATTGGTGTTGTTTTATTATTGTACTACCATTTTTTTTAATCTCATCCAATATTTTGAGGAAGCACTGCCTCCCTTGCCTCTTTGGAGGAAACATATATATGTTGTGAATTTAAAATAAAAAAAATGTGTGAAATATTTTTAACATTCAATTCATAAATAATAATACATAACATATTGGGTATCTGCCACCCTGTACTTTTAGTATTAGCATTTATGAAACATTCTGGATGGTTGCTTTTGTCTCTGGGTTTTGAATTTTGTCCAAGGAGTGTGAATCACCCAGTGTTTTGCTATTTTAAAAATTCATATACCTGTAAGTATTAGGGTTGTACTCTCCCTCTCTCTCTCTCTCTCTGTCTCTCTCTCTCTCTCTCTCTCTCGCTCTCTCTCTCACTCACACACACACACACACACACACACACACACACAGTGTTCTTTCTTCCAGCAACAAATCTGAGATTATACTTCAAGTATAACTTGATTATACCTGGCTATATCTGCTTATCATGCCCTATTATTCTGTTAAATTCGGTCTGATTTAAAACACTAAAATGTGACCAACTCTTAAAATCATTGTCATTGTGATCTCTGTAAATTAAATAAATTGACCTCTGGATAAAAAACATGACAAGTAGTAAGTATATACTGTATAACTGAACATATTATTCACAAAGGCTTTAATACCAGCCAAATACTGAATCATCTGTTTATCCTAGATGTGTTTTAGTGACTAAACATCTCACACCTGAAGCTTTTTTAAAGGGCTCTATGCCCTTACGAAGGATAGACTGGCCCCATTTCCTCTGTGCAGGGGATTGTGGGACAGAATGTGCCAGGAAAAAAATAAATTTTCTGAAACCTACTGTACAGGGCGGTAGAAGATAAATCGTGAGGTTTGAGTTTTGACAAAAGTGCTGTTACAGAAGAGAGAAAAAAACACCCTAGGACAGTGAAATATGAAGGAGAGAGAAACAAATGATGGAGAAAAGGAGGTTGGAGAGAGAGAGAGAGAGAGAGAGAGAGAGAGAAGAAGAAGAAGAAGGAAGCACAGGATATGGCTACATCATGAGTCAGTGGAGGGAACAGCTGAGAATGCTATACGTGACAGGTGGAGAGTGTTTGGAAGCGGGTGTGTTTATTACTGTATTTACACGCTGTGTGCTATGAATGTACTAGCCCTTGTGTGTGTTTGTCTCACTAATCAGTGTGTTGTCATTCAGCATGTTTGCACGTCTCACTATGAATAGGTATTTATTGGACCCCATTGTCACAAGTCATTGTCACCTTTACCATCTGGCACTGTTCATACTTTCACTTTTTTTCTCTTCCTTTTTTTTACGATTTGCTCTGGCTCACAGGAAGACCAAGTTGTGCTCCAGTGCACTGCAACTGTTCTGAAGGAGCAGATCAAACTATGCCTTTCCTGTGAAGGCTTCGGGAACCGTCTGTGCTTTCTAGAGACAACGTCAAATGCCCAGGTACAGTCATCAAAAAGGTGTCAGGGTGTTGATATTCCGGGCAGGAAAGCCACTCCTCATTACTAATACCAAACTATTACAGTGTACCATGTTAGCTAAATCACAGTTATTTTCTAAATAATATATAGTTATATATAAATATATAATATAGCTATATAACTGTATATCTATAGACGATAGATAGATAGATAGATAGATATAGATGATAGATAGATAGATAGCTAGATAGACAGACAGACAGACCGATCAATCAGTCGATACACAGACAGATAGATATGTATAAACAGATTATAGATAGACAGACAGACAAACAGACAGACAGACCGATCGATCAACAGACAGACAGACAGATAGATTTGTATAAACAGATTATAGAACAACGAGAAAATATACATAATATACAGTATATACAATAATATATAGATGTAAAATATGTAAACAGATAGACATAGACAGATAGATAAATATGTATAAACAGATTATAGATAGACAAACAGACAGAGACTGATCGATCGATCAACAGATAGATAGACAGACAGACAGATAGATATGTATAAACAGATTATAGATAGATAGATAGATAGATAGATAGATAGATAGATGATAGAAAGACAGACCAATCGATCAATCGATCCACAGACAGACAGACAGACAGATTGATAGACAGATAGATATGTATAAACATATTATAGATAGACAGACAGACTGATCGATCAACAGACAGACAGACAGACAGATAGATAGACATACAGATAGATATGTATGAACAGATTATAGA
This sequence comes from Labeo calbasu, assembly GCA_019740295.1. Lineage (NCBI taxonomy): Eukaryota > Metazoa > Chordata > Actinopteri > Cypriniformes > Cyprinidae > Labeo > Labeo calbasu. Next base: position 1,485 of record JAHKKF010496961.1, on the reverse strand, counting down.
ACAAACGAGAAAATATACATAATATACAGTATATACAGTATATACAAACAGATAGACATAGACAGATATATTGATATGTATAAACAGATTATAGATAGACAGACAGACAGAACGATCGATCAACAGACAGACAGACAGACAGACAGAAACTGTGCTGCACTGTGTATATTTACAAGCATTTGTAAAAGCTGTCAAAAGTCGACATTTTTCGTAACAAAACATTGTATCTAAAGATTTAATGAATTGGTAAGGTTAGACTGCGGACGTAACAATTTTATTTGTTATTTTCAAAGCCATTAAGCATGCATAAGTCTAAACATTTGTGTATTTCTTCATCTTCGTCTGCAGAATGTGCCGCCTGATCTGGCAATCTGTGCCTTTGTACTGGAGCAGTCGCTCTCAGTACGAGCCCTGCAAGAGATGCTGGCCAACACCGTGGAGATGAACGAGGTGAGAGTCTCCATGAAGGAGAGAGAGAGAGAGAGAGAGAAGGATGGAGAGGTGGTAAGCAGGGAGTGATTCAAAAAGCAGAGGGTCAAAAAGAAAAGGAATGATGAATAAAGTGTAGGGATAATTCAAAAGATCAAAATATTAGATCCTTTTACAGTTTACAAATACATACAGTATGAACTAATGATCAGAAAAACAGCTAAATGGAGTGCGATAGATAGGTAGATAGATAGATAACTTTTCAAATGTTTTGTTAGACTTTTGGACCCCATTTTATATCTATTTTTTGTATCTACAACAGCCATATTTTGCTCTTAATTGTAATTCTTCTGTTTTGTTATATATTGGGTGCATGGGGTCATCTTAAACCCAGTTTATTAGAGGTATATTCTGGCATTAGAGGCTAAAATTGTTAGTTTAACTTAATTTCCTGTACTTTTTGTCTCTCTCCTGACCTTTCATCTCCCTTTCCTGCCAACTTTAGGCAGTCGATTTGGATAAATGGGTATGTCTCATGTCTCATCGTAACCTCAGCACCCTTCCTCTCCTCTGTACCTAAATCTCCTACTCAGTGTCCGGTGTGGATGAAATAATGCTGTAGCTCTCTTCACCCCTAAACCTTTACTTCTGTCTGACCTTTGACCTTTGTCACCTGTTCCGCACTTTGTCTGGTTTGGTTGGAGATGGAATCCCATTTGCTCTCCAAATGGCATTTCAAATGACACCTCGTCTGTGTGTATAAGTGTGTACATTTGTAAGAAAAAGAGAGAAAGAGAGAGAAAGCATTCCAGTGTGTAAGATGAGATCAGTGCCACTGAATCCTGGTTAAGAATATGATCTTCAGTGCACGGCCTACAACACTAACACTCAATCCTGGCCAACGTGAAAGCTGATAAGCAGGTCTACATGAAACCTGTGGCCAGACAGATCTACAAAATTTAAATGTCATTCATAAAGTATTACATATACCTTGCCCCTAGCTTGTTTATTTATTAAATATCTTAGCTAATTTGATAATGATGATTTTCATTAAAA
>JAHKKF010496953.1:0-12137 GCA_019740295.1 Labeo calbasu | reverse complement strand
CAACACCTCAATTGCTCAATCGGAGATATTCTTGTCTAACTTACATCCCTGCTTCGGCATCGAAACAAGGAAAGTTACTGGACTGTGACAGCTGGTCTGAGGTAAGAGGTCATGTCAATCAACTATCGTGGGAGCGGCCTCTGTGGGTGTGACGCCACACCGACAGGCATCTGAGAAYGGCTCGATTTGAAAAAGGGGATATTATTTTTACAGATTAATTAAAAACCACCTCATGGATTTTTATCATTATAGGGTAGATTTGTACATACACTGCCAACACACATTAATGTTCAAACAACTGTAAAAGTGAACTTAGCATCCGATGACCCATTTAAAATTTTCTAGTGGGGTTATATAAAGACTGAGTGGCAGCATTGGTTTCAACGCGAATGGTGCGACAGAACACATGGAACACCTCTAAAACCAGAACAAGCTTTGCGATTGACTGTAAAAAGAGATTTAACAAGAAACCTGAGGTATAATTTTACAGACTGCTGAAAGCTACTGAAAAGAGAAGCAAATTAATTGCCGCAATTCAAAGAAACAAATGGTCTCCAGGCAGCGAAACACGGATTTGCAGTTTATCATTTCATGTTAACATGTTGAATTGTGCAGTAAAATCATATCATATATATTGTACTGTAGTATATCGTATTGACAAGTCACCAACTACATATTTACCATCTTAAATTCTGCATAACTGGATGTTTTTAAATAAACACTGACAAAAACTATATATGTTTTTGGTGGATTCTCTTTAGTCTCATAAAAAACGCACTGTCTCTTACTTGCATGTGTGCGCTCAGAAACACAGATCAGCGCATATGACAACGGATGTAATCAGTATTTACATAGCATAACAGTAGAAAATGTATCAGTCTCACGTGTCCCGCATTGTCCCGCAAAATCACAGCCCTGTTGCCAGGTGGTCACCCTTTCCCAAACCTACATTTGGAACTTCATTAATTGCAACTTTATTTCCCGTAATTGCTTGGACAACACAATTTTAAACAGCTCTCAATTTTTTCTATTAAGCCTGACAATATTTAAACTTGGCATGTCAAGATAATTAACACCAGGTTTCCTATCAGTGACACCAAATGGCATTGGTTCTTGTGTGCCTTATAAAAATGAACCTAACAAGCCAAAATGCCGAATGAAATTTCAGAGCTATGCCAGAGGGTATGACTCAGTTGCCTTTGTTCCTCTCACACAGTTGTATAGCTTCAAAAGTGAAATGTACCAATCGAATGAACTATTTTTGGTTTCTCCTTTTATGTTCTACAAAAGAAAGCCAGTCATGCAGAATTGGAACAACATGAGGGTGAGTAAAAAAATGACAGAATTCATTCAAGGAACATTGCAATAAACAGGAAGGAAATCCTTGAATCTCATTGATGTTTATTTTCATTTTTTGTTCATTGTCTGAATAACCTTCAAAGGGCTTCATAACATATACTTGTCTTGGTATGACAATGAGAGTGTGTGGATGGTGAATAGATTGGGGAGTATGTGAAAATAGTGTATGACTCATCAGGTGAGGCGTACTGATCACCATGGTTCCCAAAATGTCAGCCCCAATCAGACATTAAAGAGAGGTGACTAAGAGTTTTTCAGTATCCACTCCCCAGGCTAGCCAAAGATACACATAATGAGTACACATGATGCAGCAACATTCATAAAAAAAAAATAAACACAAATGCGCACTCAAATATAACCTCACGTCGGCAGCGATAGCAACTGCTACAGCGCCGTTGCGATACAGGTGTCCCGAGTTTGAATCCCAACTTGAGTACCTTTCCTGATCCCGCCCCCCTTTCTCTCTCCCACTTCGCTTCCTGTCAGTTCTGATCTGTTCTATGCTAATAAAGGCACAACTGCCAGGAAAAAAATCTTTAAAAATGTAACCTCACATACCCGTTAAATCACACATGTATGCCATAATTGCAAAAATGCCCCTTTTTCAGGGTGTTTGAGTGGGAGGAGAAGCTGAGAAGCGAGAGGATCTGATGGTCGTTTCTTCTAAGCATATGAGTCACTGAATTGGACAGCCCAGCACTATGAAGTTGTTCCCAAATGAATTATTTGTCCCCCAAATCAATGACCCAAGCACTAACACAGATCAACTCACCTGTCAGTCTTGCGGATTCACACCCTGAAGCCATCCAGCACATCACTGCTCATCTGCTCTGTACATAACATCAAACTGCAATGCTGTTTTTGAACAGACAGAAGAGCCTGCTCTGCTTTTTTTGTACAGTACTGGCTGTCAAAAGCAGTTTACAGTTCAGGTTCTCTCCCAGATACTTATTCGATAAAATTATGTTTGACCACTCTTTGCAAATTAACGTCACTTTTTGTAGCAACATTAATTATGTATAATAATTAAATTTAGCTGTCTGTCAAAAGAAATTCCAACAGCTTCAATGAGCTCCTAAAGTCTGATACAATGAAAAATCGAGGTTTTAAAAACCTGATTAAATACATTTATTTCACATAGACACTTTGTGCAGAATATTCTAAAAAGCTCAAGATGCTTTTTGGACCACTCTCAACTTTTCACTCAAATAATTATGCTATATTTTGTGACAAAAGAAATGCGAAAAATTGGAAAAATTCCAGTGACGCACTTTAACTAGTGGTCTGACACACTAGTTCACATAAAATTGAAATTTCCATAATAAACATAATAAACAGATCAAACTTCGTCAGAACGTTCTCTCGGAAGTTGTTCATTTATTTGGGGCCAAGAAAGGTCAAGTGTCTGCATCTAGATGAGCAGGTGACCTTCCCAAAAGCAGAGTGCAGAGCAACTTGAGTGTATGAAGCAGATTGCAGAGACTAACCTGGAGTGTGCCTGGAAGATGACATGCATTTAAGTGGTTTCATTAGCCTTGTTGTCACTCAGAAAAAGGCCCTTGAATTTGTTTTCGGCAGCTATAGAAAGTGAAAAAAAATCTTTATCTCTTTATCTCTGTTCCCCACATACATGGTGAGTAGGACAGTGATAAATCATTGCTTAATGAAACTGCTTTTAATACATATTAAATTGATAAGGAGAACTGTAGTGTTACTCTAAAACATATATATCATAATTATAATCTTATTAATTCTTGTTTCTTGATAATAGAAGATCTTCCCTGGCCATTTGTTTTGCACTATTGCTGTGGCTGACAATAATTGTTTGACTTGTAATTTCATATTTTTAAATATGACTTGTACATTCAGGGGCATTAGTGCCTGGAAAGACATGATTAAAGGAACCAAAATGATTTAGCAACACGGAGGTTGCAGTGTTGCCAAGAGTTGCCAAGTTGTCCCACGGAATTGGGCTACTTTAACACTGTTGCCGCAGATTGTTGGTTTTTTTTGTCCACTGGTTGAAGCGACTCTAACAGTTATGGGCACACTACTTAAAAAAATTAATTAGTTATATTTTATTACTATATACTAGTTACTTCTCACAAATAGTAACTGAGTCAGAAACTTAGTTACTTAATTATAAAAGTAACTACAGTCATGGCCAAAAATAAATACACCCTTGCGATTCTGTCAGAAAATGCAACCCTTCTCCCAGAAAATTGTTGCAGTTGCATATGTTTTGGTACTCACATGTTTATTTTTTTGTTTGCATTGGAACAACACACACACACACAAAAAACATAGAAGAAAAGTCAAATCTGATACAATTCCACATAGAACCCAAAAAATGCACTGGACAAAATTATAGGCAGCCTTAACTTAATATTTGGTAGCACCCCTTTGGAAAAAATAACTGAAATCAATCATTTCCTGTAACCATGAATGAGTTCTTACACCTCTCTACTAGAATTTTGGATCACTCTTCTTTTGCAAACTGCTCCAGGTCATTCTCCTTCTCCCAACTGCTGTTTTATATCTCTCCACAGGCGTTCTATTGGATTCAGATCTGGACTCATTGCTGGCCATTTCAGAACTCTCCAGCGCTTTGTTTGTAACCATTTTGAGTGCTTTTTGAAGTGTGTTTCGGGTCATTGTCCTGCTGGAAGACCCATGACCTCTGGTGGAGACGCAGCTTTCTGACACTGGCCACTACGCTGCGCCCCAAAATTCACACAGTCAAGGCATCCAGTGCTGGAAGCAGCCAAGCAAACCCAAAACATCTTTGAACCTCCACCATGTTTGACTGTAGGGACTGTGTTCTTTTCTTTGAAGGCCTTATTTCTTTTTCTGTAAACAGTGCCATGATGTTCTTTACCAAAAAGCTCTACTTTTGTCTCATCTGTCCACAGTATGTTCTCCCAGAGGGATTGTGGTTTTGTTACATAAGTTTTGGCAAACTCCAGTCTTGCTTTTTTATGCCTTTGTGTCAGCAGTTATGTCCTCCTGGGTCTCCTAGCACAGCGTCCTTTTTTATTCAGATGGCGACGGATAGTGTGAGCTGCCACTGTTGTACCCTGTGTCTGCAGTTCAGCTTGAATTTGTTCGGAAGTTAATCAGGGTTCATTATCCACCATTTGAACAATCCTTTGTTGTAATTTTTTATTAATTTTGCTCTTCCGTCCACGTCCATGGAGGTTAGCTACAGTGCCATGGGCTGTAAACCTCTTGATAATATTGTGCACAGTGGACACAGGAACATTAAGATCTCTGGAGATGGACTTGTGGCCTTGAGATTGTCCATGTTTTTCCACAATTTTTTCTCTCAAATCCACAGACAACTCTTTTCTCCATGCTCAGTGTGATTACCTGTTACTTTTCACAGGTTTGTCTAAATACAAATTACAGGAGTATCACATGCTTGAAAGGCAATTATTTCTTACAATTCTGACAAGGTGCCAATAATTTTGTTCAATCCATTTTTGAGCTCTGTGTGAAATTTGATCAAGTTTGACTTTTCTTCTCTGTTTTTTGTGTTGTTGCAGTGCAAACAAAAACAATAAGATTGTGAATGCCAAAACATTTGCAATTGGAACAATTTTCTGAGAGAAGTGTTGCATTTTCTGACAGAATTGCAAGGGTGCCGATATTTTTGGCCATGACTGTAATTACCAGGGTAAGTAACTATTGTGTTACTTTTTTAAAAAATGTGTAAATATGTCAAATAACTTAAATGCCCCCAATATTAAATATGGTAAATGAATAAAACATTGTACACTAATTTACACTATTTAATGTTGCTATGAGGCAATGTGAGAGACACCTTCCAGGGGCTAAATATAACGTTATTGGGGTCGCTTCAACCTGCGAACATGAAAAACATCATAATAACAAGAAAAAACTTTGCTTTTGTAAAATAAATAAAATAAACGGTCTAGGTCTCCATCACCTCTCTTTGCGAGCTCCAGTTTTTACTATCTAAACTCTTCTGTGGTCACGCCCACGAGCGGCTCCGCTTTTCAAATTTTAAACATCCACGTGAGACGTAAACATACCTCCGTAAACAAACATGAACATTTATCAAGTTCTTCTCGCCTACTTTTCATTTCTGGAAAAAGATGCGCTGAGAGGAATAAGCCAGAATTTACGTCAGAAGTACACGTGAAAATTATAGTAACGGCTCATTTTATTGTCAGTAACAGCAACGGCATTGTAACGGGGAAACAGTAATTCATTTGATTACTCGTTACTGAAAAAAGTAATGCTGTTAGTAACGCTGTTTATTCAATGGCCGCTAATAACGTGATATTTAGCCAGGGGAATTTATATGTGAATTTTACCAGGGGAACTCCGCCAGAAAACGTGTATTTTGCCCCTGGAATGCAAATTTTCATGCGAGACCCCCCTCAAAACGCGACTGGGCTAGTTTTGTGCTACTTTTGAGTAGCAATTGGGCATTTTGTTATTAAAACCTGGCAACCCTGCTTTCAAGCGGGCTATTTTAACACTGTTGTCACAGGTTGTTTTTCATGTCCACAGGTTTAAGCGATCCCAATAACGTGATATTTAGCCCCCTGGAATGTGAATTTTACCAGGGGAACCCTACCAAAAAGCACGTATTTTACCCCCAAAACGCCATTTTTAATGGGAGACCTCCCTCAAAACGCGACTGGGCTAGTTTTGGGCTACTTTTGAGAAGCAATTGGACATTTTGTTATGAAAACCTGCCAACCCTGCTCTCAAGCAGTGTAGCCAAGTCTGCGGTTTTCCAGAGGAATTGGACTACTTTAACACTATTGCCGCAGATTGTTTTTCATGTCCGCGTGTTTAAACGACCCCAATAACATGGTATTTTTCACCTGGAATGTGAATTTTACCAGGGGAACCCCGCCAAAAAGCATGTATTTTCCCCGCCGAAAAGCGATTTTTACTGGTGGACCCCACCAAAACACGATTGGGCTAGTTTTGAGTAGCAATTTGGTGGTTTTTGTTGTGAAGACCTGGCAACCCAGCTTTCAAGCCTCGTTCGCTCCGCTAGCATCTCGCAGCGATCATTTTCATACCATGAACACTAAACATTCTTGTAAATTGTCTGAACTTAATTATATATGCAGACAATCATATGAGGAGTTTTAAACAGCAAATTAGTCACCGGACCTCGGTGACTTCATAGCTAGCTATGGCCGTGATATCGATGTAAAAAGATTCAATGCAAATCCAATGAATATGTAGTGGCCTTGATCACTTCAATTTGTAAAATGGTCCTCTCTGTATCCCTTTCATCAATATTTGATCTGACTAATCTTGTGCCACAGATCGGAGTGTGACCTGACCTCAAGGACAACACACAGACTGTTCCACCCCCATCAATCCTCCCTCTCATTTTCTCTCTCGGTTAAGTGCTTAATAAACCTTGATCCCCTGAGATATCTCAATTCAGTGTATGGTGGCAGCTAAAAAACACTTGTTAGTATCTTATATTTTGCTGGTCTCTATAACAGCCTTGAATCAGCCATTTAGTCTTCCCAAATGACACCTTAAACCTTTGATCTCAGAGCCTTTGCATCACCATGGCAACATCAGGACATTATCTTATGCAGTGTGTTACCCCCGTGAATTGTAATGGATGCTCTCATTCTCTTCTTCAGATCTGCCAGAAGCTTATGAGGAATGATAATAAGAGATTAGTTTGGTACAGCCTCACAAATCAACACAAAAACAAGTCTTTTTGAGAAAATTATGAAACGCAGAAAAATACCTCTTTATACAAAAACAACATATCATCGCTTCTGACCTGCACATGGCACACAATGCTAACATTTTCTAAACATCAAGTAGATTATTATTCTAACGTTTTAAAAATCACAGTGTGTTTTCCTATCCTCCATAACATTATAGATTTGTTCTGGAGTGGTTAAAAAACATATTTGTCTGTGTTTACTCATTCCAGAAAGACTGACAGTCTGTATTAATTTTAGGGGATTTTTTAATGATTGCAGGTTATGCCAGCAAGTGGCGACAAGGGGCTGCTTTTGTGGGTGAGTCAAGGAATCATTCATTTAAATGATTCGTTTGAACACACTGATTCATTCAGAGACAAAACAAACCTGCGTCCCAATGTGCATACTATCCACACTACCTGCCCTAAATAGTATTGAAAATTACTACTATCACATAGAATTTAGGATGGACAGTATGCACATTGAGATGCAGGCCAAGTAACTACGGTGTTGATCCCCACCAGATTACTACCGCCCCTAGTATTGGTAGGTCTAGGGTTAGGTTTGGGGGAGGGCTTAGGATTAGGCAATCGTGTGGCAATTTCAAGAAAAAGGAGTAATAATTTGGCAGGGGTTCGAAAATGGACACAACACCAGCTGTCATAAGCCTGCTCGGTAGCTCAACCGACACGGAATTGGACTTAGGACGTGGAATCCTTGGGTCGAATCCTGTGAAAAACATGACTCATGATGAAAGAGCTGAAAGATGACAGATCGAAAAACAAGCATGCTTGCAACTGTGTTTTTACACTACATTTGATTTGTTCATACTATTAGGTAGGTTTAGGTGTAGTGCAGATGGTACCTTATTTTAAAACATCACTGAGCATTAGAGTTATAGCGCCACTCAGTGGACATTTCAAGGCAGAACTGCTGTGACACGTGCAACCTCACATAAAACTAAACAGGTGCGTTTTCATCATGAGATCAGGTTGGTTTTATTCAGTGACTGTTTCTGCAGGTTACACAGTTACGCCACTGGGTGTTGACAAGAAACTGTTTCATGAGTGAGCCAGTGAATCATGCACTGAATAAATATGTTCAAACACAATTATTCATTTAGGAACAAACAAGGAACTGTCTTTATGAGTGAGCCATTGTATCATTTACCCAACCAATTTATTAAGTCATTTCTCGGATACGCTAAATGGCTAATTCTACTTCAACTTTGTATAGAACTGTTTTCACAGTCAGAACAAAAGATATAAACAAAATTACTTACAATATTGTGTCTAAAATCTACATTACTCAATATTCCATCTTTTTCCGATAGTTTGCCATAATAACTGTCAGTTGTTTTGAAAGCAATATCATACTCACAATTATGCAGTTGATGTGAGTATTTGTTCATGTCCGGTTTCTGCTTATATAAATAACTATATAAACCACAAAACTAAATAAATAAGACCTCAATAAGGAACAAAGTAGCACTAGTACAGCCTGTTTTGTGTAGAAATCATGTATCAAATCATAATTTTAATGTGTAGGAGATATCGTTTTACAGTTAAAGCTAAATTACACAGTTGAAATCCTGAAAACATTACTCCACATTTCCTCATTAAGCTAATTCTCTCAACCATATTGTATCCTAGTCAGCATGTAAATAGAGCTTGAAATCCACCACATCCCTCGCCTATTTACTAATCTTCACTGAGAAATTGTGTTAGCTAAGTGTCTTAGCTACATGGATGCACATACACACACATATATACAAATGAGAGTCTTTCAACCCACTTGCCATGTAATTACAGGTGGGAGGGCAACCGACAGCAGAGGTGCTTCTATAAGATGGTTGTGCTGGCTTTATGCAAATATGCCACACACTAACACTTTCACTGACACTATCAAACTGCTTCCTTTTTATGCCATGCTAGCCCTGATAAAACTGATAAAAATCTGAAGAAATCATTTATACGCTGGACAATATCTCTCTTTTTCTCTGTATCTCAACAGCATCGTAATATCATCTTCATTTCGTCTTTTCCCTCTCCATATTTCTTTCCTTTCTCGCTATTCTAAAAGCAGTGCGGTGATAAATGGACCTCAGATGAATGACTAGAAAAGAGTCCATCTGTCTGGATTGGATTCATATTTAAAGGCCCGTTCTCATGTAATATTCATATGCAGCCACTGTGACCCTCACATAAACAGACATATGCGTGCACACGTATACTTATATACAAACACACACAACCTCTGCCATGAATTAGTTCTGGGTGATCAGAACTGAGAGTGTAAATAATTAAAGATCTGTATGGAGTCTGAGTATGGAGGTGCTGTGGATGAACCCCATCAAGATTTATAGGCCAGCCAAAAGACTTTCTGACCCAAAAAACCCCCCCAAGGGCTTTGACGTAAAAGTATATGTGCATACTGAGAGCAGCGATGCATCTTAATCACTCACATTATTCAGTTTCAACCCGATTTCATATCCGCATCCACATTCGTATGCCACCCCTTGGTCTCTATGTTTTCCACATATGCTGCTCTTTTATGAACGTTGCATTTATCCTCTGACACTTTTACTGTTCCATGCACACACACACATTTGACTCACATGTAATAAATCAGAGTTGACTTTATTACCAGTAGGCTGCCTGTGGGGAGCACTGCAGTGACAGGTTGGCATTATCATAATGGACTAAAAACAAGAAAGATTCTCCTTTAACCCCAGTCAAGTGGTTACAAAACAAACACACTCACATGTTTGCGCTGCAGGTGGATGCACAGTATGTAAATTATGTAATAATTGAGGATCTTCAGATTTAAGATTAAATTAATAGTGACAAGGTTTGAGACTAACTTGTTGTGGAGTTGTATGAGGGGTCAAAAGTTAATGAAGACTGCTGTAACGTCTTTACAAGCTGCTCTGAAAGTGAAGTGCTCTGATTATAGCTGCTGTTGTGACACGGGACCTACTATAAGTGTGGATGAGAAGCGGTAAGTGTGTAGAGTGTGCTGGTGATATATGTGCTTGGTTTTCACTGTTGGGCACAAATGCCTATCACACTTATATCTTCATATCATACTATATTTTAGTAGGAATATGAAGATATTAGATTAATTATATTGTAAACGTTAAATAGTAATTTAGATCAATTATCAGGATCAGCAAAAACTGTAATTAGGGGTTCAAGAAACCCTACTGTAATTGTTAGAATGATCAAGGATCAGCAATCTCCATGTACAAAAACTGAACAGCAACTATGCAACCTTTTGTCCTATTGACATTAAAATCACTGTGCATTGTCCTGGTCCAAATCACCACAATTGGCTATAAGGACATCTCAAAAAACATGTCTGCCACAGGCCAATGAACTTTGCGCACCTATTAGACAAGCTTAACGGAGATTGATCAGAACAAAACTTGATAGGCCTGTTTGACTCATGGCCCTAAAGGTCTGTGAGAAATTTGAAAGACATCTGCCTATGGGGGCGATATCGCATTTTTCAAGGGTGTAAACGATTGCATATTCCAGAAGACTTTGCCCCTAGAAACACTGCTGTCAATCAAACTATTTGTTAAATGACTGAGAAAGTGTAAAAAAAAATAAAATAAAATAAAATAAAAATTTTAGGTTTTTCACTGAATCTGGAAAAAAAAAAACACTGCAGTGCAATTTTCTGGACTCTCTAGGACAATGATTATAATTTTTAAAAATGTTGTTGTTTTGAAAAGGGGCTTGTACAAATATACCCAAAAGCCTATAAAGCCAAAACTCAAAACTTCACGAAACCTGGTCATGCAACCTGGTGATAAAACATGGACAGGTGATTTTAAACAAGCATGCAAAGTTTTAAGGAGATTACAGTCATAAACGTAAAAAAAAAAAAAAGAAACATTTCTGTGGCAAATTACCTGTATTTGCCAAAAATGCTCTTTTTTAAATCATTGATTTAGGTAGTTACAAGTTTGCTAAATAATATGTAATGTCTTTTTTCATATGTGCATAAATGCCTTAAAGCCCTTAAACCCCGAGAATCGCTGTTTATATATATATATATATATATATATATATATATATATATAGTGGCCTAGGTGGATGGATTATCTCGGCAAAGGAGAAGTGCTCACTAACACAGATTTAGACAGATCTGTGAACAATATTTGAGAGACATAGGCCTTTTGTGTACACAGAAAAAGTCTTAGATCTTTGAGTTCAGCTCATGCAAAATGGGGGCAAAAACAAAAGTGTTGCATTTATAATTTTGGTCAGGGTATATATATATAAATATATATTACTAAATATTATTACTATTTAAAATTACTGTTTACAGTTTTAATTTATTTTTAAAGGGGGCATCGGATGCCCAAATGGATGCCCATTTTCCACAAGTTGATATGATTCTTTAGGGTCTTAATGAAAAGTCTATAATATACTTTGGTTAAAAATTCTCAATGGTTGTGTAAAACAACACCCTTTATACCTTTCCAAAATCAGCTCTTCAAAAATCATCCTATTCTGGTCGAGGCCGCTTTAAACGCAAATGTGCTCTGCTCGTCGTGCCCCTCTCTTCTCTCTGTGGAGTGATGAGCCTGTTTACTTTAGCCGCATTTAGCAAGTTTCATAAAAAACCCTTATACTCACTTCTGCTGTAAGTGAAGCTGGATCACGAATGATTCGCGTGAACATAGACAGGTATATGTAGATCAAGAGGCGCATTCCCTTCACAAACAACGTAATCCACTGCATCTTCAGCAGCAGATGTCAGGAGTAAATGACGACCACTATGTTCATTATTACATCCAGAAACACAACACCTCAATCGCTCAGTCGGAGATATTCTTGTCTAACTTACATCCCTGCTCCGGCATCAAAACAATGGAGGCTGGACTGTTACAACTGATCTGAGGTAAGACGCTCATGTCAATCAACTATCGTGGAAGCGGCCTCTGTCGATGTGACGCCACAACGACAGGCATCTGAGAACGGCTCGATTTGAAAAAGGGGATATTATTTTTACAGATTAATTAAAAACCACTGCATGGATTTTTAT
>JAHKKF010496950.1:0-12908 GCA_019740295.1 Labeo calbasu | reverse complement strand
AAATAATGCATAAACATTAATTTAACAACATTAGATGTAACATAGAACCCTAATGTACAAAACAGCTAAGAAAAAACTAAGAAGAAAGGGTTATTTCAACCAAAAAACATCAAATTAAAAAAAAAATGTAACACAGGGAATTCTGGGAATGTCAGTTTACGGTAAATTTGACTGTTCACTGTAAATTGTATGGCCTTTTACCGTTAACCATTTAACAAGTTTTTAATGTAGCATTTTTACAGTATTTTTACCGTTAAATTCACGGTAGCTTTAAGTTATTTTAGTCTTAGTAATTTTAGTATTTAGGCTTTATTAAAATGCAAGTTAATGCAACATTTTTAGAAGGTTTTTTTAATGTAATATTTATATTTCATTCAATTTCAGCTTTATTTCAATTGCTAGAAACTGTTTATTAGTTTTTATTTGGAACAAACTGGTTTGGAATGAGGGTGAGTAAATGTTGACATTTTTATGTTGGGGGAATTATCGATTTAATATGTCCTTGCGAAAATCTTATTGCTTAAAGAATTTTTCGACATTATTGTTGGAAAATATAAGTAAAATATGTTAATATATTGTTTTACTGCAAAATCTGTTTTAAGAAGCATGAACCTCCTGCCTTATGATTCTTAGTGTAGTGTTGCCTGTCTCTCATTGAAATCTGTCACTCATTATAAAATATTAACCATTTGACAGTGAAGGACATAAATGCATAAAAGCACCTTTCTTATAAACTGAAAGAAAAAAGCATATGTGTAACAAAGGAAACCAAAGTTTGCTCTTTGCAAATCCCTTTTGCAAATGACGGTGTCAGCGCATTGATGCACATCAAAATGACTGATCCTCGCGTTTGCGTGCGTACGTGTGAGTGCATGCGTTTGCGCTTCTGTATGCGAGTAGCAGCAGGGTGTGTGTTTTCTCAGCTCCCGTGTCAGTGCGAGGAGCCCAGAGCTGAGGAGGAGTGTGTGATCATGTCCAGGCGTCCAGACGCTTGTATGAGGATGGATGGGACAGCTCTGTGAAAGCCAGACACGAGACTACAGAGATTCCATTACGTAGCGCATGTGTCTCTCAGCACAACAACACAAGAGCCGGCAGCCTCTGCACACTCAAACAAACCTGAGCGTCCTCGCTTCAGTGTTTACACACCGAGACATCAGACTCTCTGCACTATATCTCAACTTCAGACCGTGGCCAAAACACTAGCTTTGCACCTGCATACACCTCCAGGCCCAGTTAAATAGACCTTTTTGCTTCGCTTTTGAAGTAGATAATGTGCTCGCTTTGTGCTTGGAGATTGAAAAATGATTAAATGCGATTGCTGGACGGTTTTGAATTTGCAGGTTGTGTTGCTTAGCAGACTCTAAGCCATTGCAGAAGGAATGAATCATTCCATTCTGTTCCTCTGCTACTGAATCACCATGTAGGTATAAGTTAAATATGCAAATTTAGATGCAGTCTGCATATAGAATAAATGCTAAGGAATTTCCTGACAAAAAGATCATATTTCATGCTTCATTATCGAAATTATCATCTAGATGTTATGCATTTGAATTCGTTTTGGTATGGCTGGTACAGTCAGGATGTGGTTTTATGACAGTGTGCCCCCATTTGCACACTTAGCAAGTTTTGTAAGTTGTTATTCTTTGTGGTTTGTTGGGTGTCTGAGCAAGTTCGTTCGGGGTTTATTTTAAAGCTCAAGTGGAAAAATACTCACACTGATCTGGATGTGAAGTGATTACTTAGTTAAATATAAATATAGAAAGTCAATTATATGTTGGCCTGCATGTATGCGAGTGTGTGGCGGGAAGCGTGTGCCTCTGTGTGCGAGTGTATTTCATGGCCTAACGCTCAACTAATGGATGGAAAATATCTCCACACACTCGGCGCACTTAAAAAAAAGACGCTCAGTAGTTCCAGAGATGGGCCCTTTTTCCACTTGCTTTCCTTGGCTTCTGTCACTGCTCACAAGACAGTTATGCTTTAAATCTGCTGTAAGTGTGAGTTGTTTTAACTGAAGTTAAAATTGCAAGGATTACAGATGTGCAAATTGTTCCTTTCAAATTCTGTTTAGTTAATCTATACAGTTACAAATCGACGCAATAACCCTTAAAAAAGTGAAAAATGTATCAAGAGGTTATTGTTGCTAACTGAATCTGTTATGACACTGAAAGTTGCTGTTTTTTTTATTTATGAAAGAAATTAAAGGAATAGTTCACCCAAAAATGAAATTTCTGTCATTAATTACTCACCCACATGTCATTCCAAACCCATAAGAACTTCAATCATCTTCGGAACAACAATTATGATATTTTTGATGAAATCCGAGAGCTTTCTTTGTTTTTCTTTTCCATTTTTCTTGAAAGGACAGAGGAGATATGACAGAAAGTGAATGGGACAGAGAAAGGGGGACAAGGTCAGGAAAGGTCCACAAAGTGGGACTCGAACTCGGGACACCTGAAGCGCAAGTGCGCCATATGTCGGCACACTGCCCACAAGGCTATAGCCGAGAGCTTTCTGACGCTGCATAGACAGCAATGCATCTGACACATTCAAGGCCCAGAAAGGTAGTAAGGACATCATTAAAATAGTCCATGTTACATCAGTGGTTCAAACATAATGTCATGAAGCTACGAGAATACTTTTTGTGAAAAGAAAACAAATATAACAACTTCATTCAACAATTTCTGCCATGTCAGTCAGTTCACGGGAGTACCACAGAAGCCTGTAAATAAATCTTAACTCTTAACTTTTGATCCCATTGTTTTGAATATTCTCCAGTTTCTGATGAAGTTTGTGTCATCACAAGAGGATGGAACAGTTTGTTGTGCTTTAACACAAAGACATGGAATAAAAACTATACTGCAAGTAAACGGTGAAACGGGAGCAGAGTGTAAACGAGGGAATGAGGACGTGAGCGGGAGAAGGTGTGCTCTCAGCAGTTTGTTCCGTAGACCTCAGGTGGATGCTTCTGTCTCACCAGCTAGTTATTTATAGACCTGTACATGAATTAAAAATCACAAATGCTGAGGCCCTTTTAAGCTTGTATCTGTAGAGACCTGATATTTCATCTAATGATGCCCTAGTGTAGCTAATGACAGGCCTCTCTGAAGTATTCAGACTTGGCTCTGCAGCATACAGTGTTCAGCAGGCTGCCATGGCCATTACAGCAGATTGGCTTACTGGCCGCCCGCTGAAAAACCTGAATCAGGAAAAGCGTAGCTTTCGTGGTCCCTGGGAGCCTCTCAATAATGTCTTCAGGCAAGATACTTCTGGAAAAGCAAGACCAACGCTTAGGAGGCTTAGCCATGGACATGAAAGCCACATCCTGCAGCGGACTTTGCTGTGCATTGTGTTATTGTGGCAGTAAAAAAGCACTTGTGTTAGAGCTAGAGGAATAGTTCAACCAAAAATGAATGCCATATAAGATGTAGATGAGTTTTCCTTCACTGGAAAAGATTTGGAGGCGCTTGCACACGGATGGATGCTCTGCAGTGAATGAGTACTGTCAGAATGAGAGCTGATGAAAGCATCACAATCAAGTAATCAATATGATTCCAGTCCATCAATAAACATTTTGTCAAGCTTCACAGAAACAAGCTACACAGTTTGCAAAACAGTCCATGTATTCATCAACATGGACTACGCAAAATACGTAGCCCCATGTACATTTCGTGACATATTCAATGTGAAATGTCCACTGAGTGGCGCTAAAAGAGTTCGTTTGAGGTTCCTGCCAGTTCCTATTCTCTTATTGTAAATCAAATGAGCCAGATTACTGAGATTCTCACCTATTGTTTGTAATGGCTCTTGGTGCCTCTGCCATAGTTTTTGAGTAGTTATGACGATTGGATTAGGACTGGTGAAATTGGGCAGCTTGCTATACCTGAATACTTAATTTGCATGCTTTGTTTGGGGTCGTCACCCAGGTGCTTGGTCTCCATTTTTGGGGACTGTCCCCTAAATGTATATAAACTACAATGTATCACTGCCTTAGTTAGAATTTTGATGACTGCAGTGTCACGCAGCTCGTTCTCAATAAAGACCTCTGCTGAAGAAACCCAAGAGTCTCTTGGTCTTCGCTTCTGTCGCTCCAACACGTTTTTCATGGGATTTGTACCCAAGGATTCCGCATCCTAAGGCCAATTTCGTGCCAGCTGAGCTACCGAGCAAACTTGTTATACTTAGAAGCGAAATATATGGAGCTGTAACCGCAACAGTGCTCGCTGTTTACCACCTCTAGTGTTAATTTATGTTGAAAACTGCATTGATACATACTTATTGGTACATATTTTGCATCTTGTGAAAAAGTTCCCACAGGTACGTTTTCGCCATTAAATCAGGTAGCGTTATTTCCTATATATGCGCTTGTCATTGTGACGTCACATTCTAAGTGAGTGTTGGTGTTTACTTCAATTTCAAAAAACTGCTAATTGCATTAAACTGTAGCTTTTTGTTTCACTTGTCAGTGTATAAACTTTTCTTCATTCTTATGCTGTCCTCTAAGCTCCTATTGAATTTAATATTGTCGTTGTTTTATTATATGAATATGTTAAAACTGTTTGTTTGCCCATCCATGACAAATTGTTTTAAATGAAGTGCTTTTATTGTTTTTAATTTCCTCTGAATTCCTTGCCACGTCACTGTTTTTCCTCTCTCAGCACTATGCTCACTGTCAGCATATTGCAGTAGCTTTATGTTTTTCTTTTTTTCACCATTGTTCTCTACAAAGGAATGCAGTGGTATTAATATTATCACGTTACTTAAAACTCACAGATATTAATGTGGAAGAACATTACATTTAATCTATGTCCAGTAAGTTTTGAGTGATTCAGAGGAAAAGCATTCACAGTGTGATTTAATCGATACTCTCAGTCCCAGGTGTTTCATTAATTAAGTCTCAGCTGTTTTTCTAACTGAAGTCTAGTGTGACTGAGCATTAACAGACACTTTTTCATGTATGCAAATTTACATCCAACCCTATAAAAAGCATTCCGTCAGAATGCACAGTAGCTTTTGAATCTAATGGAGAAGGATGCTTTGTGTTCCCAGATGGTTTCACAGCATCTACCAACCAGAACTAAATGGACCATACTAACTAGTTAAACCTTGACCCCTTGACCACAATAAATGGCAGTGGGTGGCAGTGTGACCGCACTTTTAATCCCACATCTTTGACCTCTTCTGACAGCCCTCATTTAATGAGAAATCACATTCAGGAACGTGCATAAATTTTTATATTAAATTTGCATAACAAGCTTACTACTACTATTCAAAAGTCCCTTTATTATACTTTTATTCAGCAAGGATCCATAAAAAAGTTCAAAAGTTACAGTGAAGACTTTGTAACATTACAAACGATTATTATTTTTAATAAATGCTGTTCTTTTCAACTATATATTCATCAGAGAATCCCAAAAAATGTCATGTGTATCCACAAAAATATTAAGGTTCAGATATCAGTAGATACATTTACATTTAGAATTATTTTTAATTAACACATTTTGTTTGTAAGAAAAAGTTTCTCATCTGTGTTGATGGATGACTTGATATGGTACACAGCTAGTTGTGGTAATTTTACAAAGACATTCTTACCTTGTTTTTTCTGTTTAGAGAATTATTCCTGGGCATTAATGTAAACAATACAGGAATTCGTATTGTACTGAACAAAATTGCTGGTAATTGCCGCAACATGAGTAATATAGATCTAAATCAAGGTTTAATCAACCAGAATAATGTTTTCCCTCTGATAAGACTGCAAGTGTTTAAAGCCGTGTTAAGCTTCAAAGGCAACTCACTCAAGCAAAAAATGTGTTTGATCAAGGCACTGTGATCTCTCCTCCCCTTTACGGCAACAATCCGTGGACCAACACAACGACGACCACAATCGTGCATACTCGCACATGCTTGCGTCCACCTTCTTCTGCGAACTTTAGAGTCCCATGTGTACGTATCTTCACCAGCACAGCACACTTTTCCCGCTATCAGATGGCTGCGTTTACTCTGGGGTTCATTTGCCAGCTGTTCTTATCTTACTGAGATGGAATGACTGGAAAATGGGGAAAGATTTATTTCCCCTGACATCCTTAATTCTGATTTGCTTTTAAAAGCCATGACAAGTGGATGTCGTTTTTTCCATTCCATTCCCTCTCACTGAGGCCCTCTGATTGCTAGGTTCCTTACATTTTCCTGTTCCAACCTGACTTGATGCCAGACATGTGAGGTGTATTCAGGCCTACAACATGTGAGATTGTATTGGGAATTGGTGGGAAGAACAATATTAGAGGCGTGTGTGTCGTTCAGAATTAAATTGAGAAATTGAACTAAGGAAACAGTTGGGATGCAGTATTACTATTTGAATGAATGAAGAATTAAAATGGAATGAAGCTACATTCATGTAGTTTTAGATTATACTTTTTCTGTTCAGTATGAACAGAAGCATGATATTTAAAATGCTACCAAACTTCATACAAAGATTCATAATTTTCAGTCATAAATAATTGTACTTTGTTACGATTGTTTGATTTATATATCTATATACACACACATACACACTGTAGCTCTGGATATTATCTGAGTCCCTGTGGTTATCTATGTTTTCGTCTTGTGGCTTTGCTGCCAATCAGTCCGATTCATTAATCTTGCAGCCTATCACATTTTCTCCTCCTCTCTGTCAGCTGGAGTTTATAATGTATCGTCTCCTGCAATGAAACTGAAAGATCAGCTCAGACCTAGGAAAAACTATAAAAAGCCTCCTATTAGTCAGGGACTGCCTACATTTCCAGGTTCAGTTGTGGAGTCAGAGCTCGATTCAGACTGAAACTTGAATTGAATGGGTTGGCCTTGGAAAGAAACCCACATGCACACACACATAGACCTCTCCAGAGTAGATGTATATTTCCATTCTATCTGCTTTATAATGGAATTTCCTACATTTATATTGCATTTATATATATTCTTGTTAGGGCTGTCACTAACGATTATTTTGGTAATCGAGTAATCTGTCGATTATTCTGGCGATTAATCGAGTAATTGGATAATTATAATTATTATTTTTTTTTAAATAAAAATAGACCTAAGAACAATATCTTTTAAAATTAATTAAAATACATATATAATAACAATGAGACAATAATAATTAGTTCAGAATAAGTATCAAAAGCAAGTAATCATGTTTTTACTGTACGAAACTGTTAAAATATATATATATATAACATAATGTATTATAAACAACAGAGCTAATGTACATTACGCATTATAACAAATGTCTGCAGAGGGCGCCAACGGTCTGATGATTGTTTTTACACTTTACTGCGCGATCTAATCCTTGTTTAATATTGATTAAACATAATTAAATTAAAATCTCCACTTATTCTTTAAAGGAAAAGTCCACTTCCAAAACTTCCCTCAACTTCAAAAATCATTTCAAAATCACCCTACATTGCTGCAGAAGTACCGACCCAGTCTTTGCAAAGTGAACATGCAAAGAAGATCAAACACTTTTAACAAAAAAGGTAAAACAGCAATATAAGATGATTTTGAAGTTGAGGGAGAACATGAGATGGACGTTTATCGACATACCCGAACTGTCATGAACCGGAAAAAAACAGTCCAGGCAGTAAGACAAGACGAGCGTTTGACATTAAAAAGTATATGAATTGTATTATTTTTATGAAAATAACTGATCGTTTCACTAGATAAGACCCTTCTTTCTTGGCTGGGATCGTTTACAACTGCATTTGGGATCGTTTGAAGCCGCATTTAAACTGCATTTTGGAAATTCAAAGTCGGGGGAACCATATCAGTCCATTATATGGAGAAAAATGCTGAAATGTTTTCTTTAAAAAGCTATTTCTTTACGACTGAATAAAGAAAGACATGAACTTCTTGGATGACAAGAGGGTGAGTACATTATACGTGAATCTTTGTTTTGAAAGTGGACGTCTCCTTTAATATGTGTCCATTTCTTAAGGACAGAAATTCTACAGCCACTGTCATTTCTTGAATGTGGACATCAAAATGTGTAAACTCAGAGTGAGGGTTTAAACTTCTGTATTGAAATTCCAATGAACAGTTAGCATATTGAGAAAAATACTGATGTATTTTTTTTTGTTTTATTGCTTGTAATTAGTTTCTTATTTAATTTACTCACTGTTTACTTGTCTTAAGTAAGCTTGAGTTTTTGTTTTGTTTTTTAGGTTAGTTTAGGCTAGTATTAGTTTTTTGTGATATTGACAAGAAGTATGATGTCATAAAGACCTTATTTAAAGCAAAAACAACTACTACATGATGTATATTGTGAAATAAAATTGTATTGTGATATTAGATTTTGGTCATATCGTCCTCCCCTACAGTCAATTTATACAATCAAGTCACACATATTTAATAACAAATCTCTAACCAGGACTGTTATTTCAATTTACTGGCCTAGCTTAGATAGATAGATAGATAGATAGATAGATAGATAGATAGATAGATAGATAGATAGATATAGATATAGATAGATAGATATTTAGGTGGGTAGATAGGTATTGAATTTTCTTCTATTGCTGGGAGAGTCAGATTTTTGCTGTATTTCACTGCTTCT
Source organism: Labeo calbasu (assembly GCA_019740295.1). Taxonomy (NCBI): domain Eukaryota; kingdom Metazoa; phylum Chordata; class Actinopteri; order Cypriniformes; family Cyprinidae; genus Labeo; species Labeo calbasu. The sequence goes on along the minus strand of JAHKKF010496950.1, from coordinate 4,321 downwards.
GTGCTGGATAAAGATAGAGTTTCCTCTTCTCCGGGTGATGGATGGCCCTGCTGCTATTTTGGGGGCTGATGGGGGATTGCCTCTGTAGAGATCAGCATATAAAAGATCTAGTCAGCATCGGTCTGACACTGCTTTACAGTTCGGCCAATAAAGCTCACAGAAATATGGAGGGACATTACCCTTACACCACACACCAGGACCAGACATGCTATATATTCTTCATCCAATTGTTCCTACACTTTATTCCTACCCTCTCAAATAATGTATGGATGGAACTGAACTTGAGTCAGCATCCTGTGAGGATCTCACAGATATTCTCCTGTCTGTCTCTCTGTGAAGGGTACAATCAGCCAGTAATACTCTGAAAAGTGGACTTGACAGGTTATTCTGCCATGACTTTCGACCAATTCACTTTTCCATCAAAACTATAACTAGATTTAGGATGCATACATTGCTAATTTATTAATATATAATATCATATAAATAAAATATCAGTGTGTAGAGAGCAGTGAACACTGCATGTGAATCGGAATGCTGCTTCACGCATCTCGCTCTGCTAATTGCATTATTCGGGGTTCAGTGATATTGATACTAATGTGGGCCCTGTTATAAATAAGCTCCATTAAATGAATTCCTTGCTCCTGAATGAGCTTTAGGTTCATTGTGTTTTGCAGAAGGTACAAATGTTGATGAGAAATTCAAGCGTTCGGCACAATGGAAAAAGCCACAGTTGCACTAATGACTGAACCTTGAGGAGTCACTGTTATTACTTGTAATTTCAATTCAGCCCACGCACTGTTTGATTGTGAGCTGCTTTTTACATAAGGTGCTGAAAGTGCTGGAAATGTTGTGCTTCTGTATTGTAATCTAGTATGTTTGTTTACTTATTTGCTACATAGTGAATATCACATAGTTCATGAGTTAAAATAAGTAAAAAAGAGTGTGTTTGAACACTGACAGTATTACATGTTTTATGTAATACAAATGTAATTTTAATCAGATTTCAAACTACATGTTGTTGTTTAGAACACAAAAAACAAACCATGACTGAAATGTTTTTGGATTTTGATTCGTAGAGACTGGTAAAAGCAGTCAGGTGTATCAGTGCCCAGGTGCAAACGCTCAGCATCTGTGGAGATCTCAGGTCTCCTTCCTTTAGGACATTAAAGTCCCAGACAGAGTAGGACGCTACGGTCTGGTCTAACCCGAGATATAACCCTATTAATCCTGCAGCAATAGAGCTGCGATATAGTAATGTTAGTCCTGAGAGAAGCCACTTTATCTCCCTCTCTATTTCCATGCCCAGCAGGTAGATTATGCCATACTTCAGTGAACTACTCATTTAGCAGTGAATGTCTCATTTCCCCTTTCATTGTCTTCTCTCTCCTTCCTAACCCTCTGAGGCTTGTGTTATTCCATTTACGCCACCTGTCTTACGTTCCCCTCCTGTGCCAAGCCTTGTTTCTGACAATTTTCAATTGTTTTTCTAGCCACTTCCATGAGAAAACATTCCTTCTCTTGTTTCATATTTCTACATTTATATATATAATTTTTTTTTTTACCCTGCCTGAGGGCACCTCTTCTTGTCTAGTCCTCTCTGTAAACATACATTGCATAACATTATCCATTATCTCACCCGGTCTACAAAACAAGACCAGCACGTTGCATAACCGGTTCCTTATTCAGTATGTGCTATTTGTGCTGGTACCTCTCACGCTGATGACCAAACCCACAGCAGTTGCATAAAACCCACCTGCTGTACGTCTCTCGCATCTCATTTGAGGTATTTGTCTTTCCAAAAAATGCAATTTTATTGCTCAGTGGGTTCTATTTAACAGCTCAGGATAGACACTTTAATTGAGTTCTCAGTTTTGTTTTTCTCAGGGTCCAAAGTTAACACTTCCCAAATGTCAAATGTTTGTAAAAAGTGGCTTTTTTGAAAACATTTGGGCTGTAAATTTATATGGAAGCGGCATAATACCTGGTTTCAATCCAATTCTTTTTAAAGTCCTACTTATTATATTTTATAATTATTGTATATACTGTGTATATATAATCCTTAAAAAAGATGTTGACAGTAAAGTCACAGTTTACAGCTATTAATTTAATTTAGGTAGTATAGCCTACATAATTTAACCTTAGAAAAAACTGATGAGAATACTTTTTCTTCAATGTGGAACTAAAACTATGGGCAAGACTTCCGGTTCATTATCTGCTATAGCAAAATAAAGAGAAAAATAACAACGTGCAGTAAACAGTAAAACTGTTACAAACCAGTCTGTTCATAATTAAGATAACGCATTAAAATAACATTGTAAGACACACCGATTTGCAATATTAAGCAGCAAAAGGAGCTGTTTTGTACAGCTAAAAATAGCTAGACGCGGATGAGACCGGAAGCCAGACCCATAAAATTTACAAATGGATGTGCGCACTCTTACAGGGGAAAAAAGTGCATAAAGTTCAGACAGTAAGCAAGTTGTCTTTTCTATTTGTTACTTTTGTTTTGAGAATCACATGACAGGATGTTTTTCCTTGAAAATGTTAACTAACTTAATCTTATGCAACCCAGGCTCATTGAAAATGTGTGCCTCTACATACATTTCGTAACACCTTACTGCACGTTTCGTGGCGGTTTCAAAGTGAAAAGTCCAGAGAGTGGTGCTAAAACACACGTTCAATACGTGACCGTGGCACGTTTTTATTACATTAGTACAGACAGGTATTGCGGCTGTTCGGAATTCAAATATCTGGGTAGTGTTCTATAATGTTGGAAATATCCCCTACACCAACCCCAACCCTAAACCAATCCGATAGTGTTCACAAAAGTGATATAAAATGAATTTGTTGATGCAGCCGTTCTATTTTAATTTTCTTATGTGGATATGATGAACCGTAGTTTCACAGGGTTCATATCAGAGCTTCATCATTCAAGTGCAACGTCATGTCGTGTGAGCTACCAAGCAAACCTACTGAATTAGAAAACTCATATGAATATGCATATGAAGCTGTATATGTGATGACAACATTCAAAAGTATCAGTTTTCAAATCGCACATTGTTTTGAAGCCATAATATAAAATTTTATAAGTAACTGTGTGGAAATTAGGCTTTATTAATCAAAACTCTGTGTGTAAATCATACTTCGTGTGAACAGCAACAAAAGTTGTCGGAGTTTTACTGGCTCTAGTGCTTCATTTCAACTGGAAACTGCAGTGATTCATACATATAGGCACGTTTTTTCAGTTGTGCAGAAATATATATAGAGGTATGTATTTTCAATGAGCCTACGTTTATCTTATGGGTGAAACTGAAAGCAAATAGGACCTCAAACTGCAATTTTAAGATACTTCACCACAAAGAAACCAAGCATTTTCTTTGTGTTTTGTAAAAGTGTTTGCTGTACTACTCACCGAGTACTGTATATATATGTGCACGTGTGAGAGATTTAGGGCTGTAGGGGTGATGGTTGCTGTATTGATCAGTGCGTGTTTGTTGGGCAGGGTAAACGGCTGTGATAGATGGCCGTGTTAAAGAGGTGTGCTGTTCCCTGTGGCTCCTGTCCTGGTGGGTCTCCACACAGACCTTGCTCTGCTAATGAAAGCAGATGCTACGGTGAACAGGTCAGTGCAGGATCAATGGCTCCCTCACTCAGGAAATGACACAAATCAATCTATGTCAAATCTGCCACTGAATAACCCTGCCCAAGAGAGGGAGGTAAGGAAAGAGAGTAAGTGTTTTGGATTCTTAATATGAAATCATTTTTATTTTCTTTTAGTGCTTATTTGCAGTGATGGAAATAAAGGCGTTATAAACTGCGTCATTTTTTTCAGCAACAAGTAATCACCGAATTACTGTTTACCTCATTACAACATCGAACCTACAAATGCGGCATTATTATAATCTTTTATAATATTATTATAATTTTATTTTTCAGTTCATCTGAACGGATGCGAGGCGTAACGATACCTGTATTTGACGAACTGTAAACTCTAGTGTGAATGCACATGACCAGCCGTCGCAAAGAAAGATATACAGCGAGAGAGTCTTATAAACCAATCAGAATTGACGCACTACATGTAAACGATGTTCTTAGTGGTATTTTCCTGTCAAAATAAAGGAGTTCTTTTGGAATTCTTCAGCTTTTAAAAACTACCGGTTTCTCCGGTAGTAGGCGGAACTAATGCGCAAACGGCAATCTCATTTGCTGGTGCTCACCTATTATCGTCACTGTGTTGATTTCAGCAAATCAATTCGAGCGAACGCAGACAGCGTGATTAATATTCATGAACACAGCAGCTCATTAATCCTTAGTAGTAGTT
>JAHKKF010496949.1:0-11663 GCA_019740295.1 Labeo calbasu | reverse complement strand
ATTAAAACAAACAAAACAAATAAAACTGTATTCTATAATAATAAAATAATATAATAAAACTATAAATATAATACTGAAATGTTGTAAAAAAAAATGTTTTTAAAATGATTATTATTACTATTATTATTATTATTATTATTATTATTAATTCATTTAATTAATCATTTGTGAATTATGAATAAACAAACAAACAACATTACGCAGTAGGAATATGAATATAATAGTAATAATAATAATAATAATAATATACATAAAATACATAACTATTCTATTATTTTGAAATAATATAAAAGTTATAATTTTTATACTAAAATAAAATAAAACAATATTTTTAATAAACAATTTTTTAATAAACAATAACAATATTTCTCAGTTGTATTATTATCATTTTATTTTATTTATAATTTGTGAATTTAGTAAAAATATATAAACAACACTATCCAGTATGAATTGAATTATAATAAATATATATAAAAACTACAAAAGTATTATACATAGTATATATAAAATCTATAAATATATAAAATAACATGAAAGCTATAAATGTTACACAAAAATCAAATAAAACAATATAATTAATAAAAAATATCAATATTTCTAAACTGTATTATTATTATTGTTGTTGTTGTTGTCACTGTTATTATTTATTTCATTTAATTAATCATTTGTGAATTTTGAATAATAAGTAAATAACTAAACAACATTATGCAGTAGGAATGGGGATATAATAATAATAATAATAATAATAATAATAATATAACAATAATAAATAAAAACTACATAACTAATCTATCATTTTGAATATGAAAGCTATAATTTTATACTAAAATAAAATAAAATATGTTTTTAGAAACAATAACAATAATTCTCAATTTTATTATTATTATTATTATTATTTACATTATTTAAATTATGCAGTAAGAATGCGGAAATAATAATAATAATAATAATAATATAAAAACTACAACTATTTTATTATTTTGTGATAATATGAAAGCTATAAATATTATACTAAAATAAAATAAAATTTCTCAGTTTTGTTTAGTTCAACTTACTAAAACAAAGGCAATTACTTTTTATTTAATTATGAATTATTTAATTATTACTTTTGTTATTATTTTATAATAAGATTCTGCTTTCTTCCTTACCTGAGTTTTTCTTTTCTTTTTTCTTCTTTTTGTGAAGAAAGAAAGTCATACATGATAACACAATTGTCATTTTTGATGGAACTGTCCCTTTAAAGACATTTGGTACTATCAGATTCACTTGCAGTGCTGATATGGAGTATTCTGGATGCGATTTAGACGGTTCCAATCCCACATCCGAAATGTAAAGCCTTAATACCAGTAAATCAGGAGAATTAGTCTGCCCCACAAAAAACAAAATGTATTGCGAAGTTAAAGCCCAAACACATCAGTTGTGAGCGCAGTAGCTTTGAGAGGCTAGTCTGCAGAAAGCCTCTAAAGTCCCAGGCTCCGCTCAGCAGGCCGGGGGTAGCGGCCACTGTAAGCCGCCGCCGAGGGGATTTAAACAGCCATTTCATTCCGAGCTCCAGCCACCGCCTGGCCACGCGCCGCACATTGTGTGCAGAACATTTAATTCCGAATGGAGAGAGCATGTCGCAGAGCAGCGGAGATTCACACGGTGCTCTTTATCTGAGAGAAACACACAGAGAGGAGCCGTGAGTCAGTCCAATTACTGCCATTATCTCGCCGAGAGAGGGAGAGCGACTTCCCCGCTAAGCATTTTTCCCATTTTAGCCTTTTTCTTTCCATTTTCATTAGCCTTTCTCTTCACCTTCGCTCTGTACATCTGGATTCGCGTAATCCTTGATACTATTCAGGCCAGCTGGCTCACTGTCCTGCAATGAAAATCTCGAAATGTCGTATTGTCACGTTCAGGGGAAAAAATACCATTGTTTGCTTTACCTATTGTATCCAACATGACCAAAAGCACAAAAAACGGAATGAAAATTGTGCCACGGTAATCAACGCATGACCTTGGTGCTCGTATGAGCTAAGCGGGTTCGAGTCTGACCCGCAACATCTTGTTTTTGTACTGTTCTTTCTCTAATCATTTCTTAACGCTTTTAATTACCATTCTTATGAAGCAAAAATGTACACAACTACACATTTCCTATCAGAAACATACATTAGCTTTCTCCTTGAAGATGGAGACTAAGTATTTTTCTTTCACGAGACATAAGGCGAGGTTTGGCGCATCGTTCTCCTGAGGCGCGAGAGATATTTCTAATATCTAGGCTAAGGTCTCCTCTGGGACATGCCACACATTTGGAGCATGTGAGGAAAGTGGGTGAGCCGGAGAAGTTTACAGCGCATGAAAAGTGGTGACTAAGCCACCAGACATTGAAGTGTATCTGAGGTTGCCTTTCATGTTTTTTCTTTATCGGTTTGTGTTTGAACTGACCACAGATGTAGTGAACGTTTGGCGAGATAAAACACTGCTCTACAGGACTCCAAATAACGTTAACTAATGAACCTTACTGTAAAGTGTTACCATTTTATTTATTTATTTATTTATTAAAAAATAAATAAATAAATAATACCACCTCTACTAAAAAGAGACATTAAACATTAAAAGACATTTGTGATGTTCCAGAAGATTTCTGTCATATAAACAGGGGGTATCGCATTACAAGTTATGTAATCAGATTACTTTTTTCAAGTAACTAGTGAACCCATTACTTTTCAGTTTACAAATGATTATAGTTACTTTTGCAAATAAGTACAAGTTATTTTAGTTAAAAATTACTTCAGGTAAACATCACTTGTGTGTGTTTTAATTGCTCAAATAAGAGCGTTATTGTTATTCTTTTTTGTTGAGAAAAAGTTACTCAAAAGTAATGTAATGCATCACTTTCCATAAAATGTAGTGGATCAGAGGTAAAAAATGATAGAAATACTGTTCAGTTTCTTGCACAGACCGATTGTTTCGTGTCTTAAGACCTCAATGTTTCATCACGAGCCGCAGGATTTAAACTGGTTTTGTCTGTGTATGTTTTTTTGATTCTCAAAGCTGTGGATCCCATTGACTGCCATTATATGACTGAGAGACTGCAACTGTTGGAGTTAAAAATCTTCGTTTGTGTTCTACTAAAGAAACAAAGTCACCTACATCTTGGATGCCCTGGGGGTAAGCAGATGAACATCAAATTTTCATTTTTGGGTGAACTATCCCTTTAAGTGGCCGACAGTGACGTCTTTATTTTGACATTTACAAATGTCAACAACCGGTGAATCGAGGACGCCATGATCTGAGCTGTTTTTGTTGGGTTTCATGGGTTTCGTGATAACGCATATGGAATGTAGAAGCACAATTTACACTAATAAAAGAACAAGAAAATCTGACTAAATTCTAGAACTAAATACGTTCCTAGTTCCTGTGGTGCAAACATGCCAAAAAGTGGCACAATAGTTCGAGGAACTATGAAAAGTTTCCTCCGGTGCAAAATCTCTTGCAAATCATTAAGGTTGAGAAAAGAACACAGCACTGCAGACAACAGGTAGCTAAATGCCGTTATCAGTGTTTTCCATGTTTGTGGAGTAAATCTTTTTACACAGCTTTTTAAAGATGCCAGGTAGCCAGTGTTTCATATGCATTTGGCCAATCAGTGTACATTTATGTCAATAGTAGTTTCTATAGGACTGTTTTAGACTCTACTCTAAAGTAGGAGCTAATTCAGTTCCTCTAAATGGAATTCCTAGAACTAAATATGTTCCTAGTTTCTACAGGGTGAACACACTAAAAAGCGGAAACTTCTACCTATAGTTCTAGTATCTATGAAAAGGTTCTTTTGGTGTGAAAGCCCCTAAAGACATCGCTGTTGCCACCTCAGAGTTCCTGTTGCCGGTGTGAATGCAACCAAGAAAATGGTATGAGGGGGAAATTGGTTCTCTAGGAACTAACCAGCATGCGAAAACCCCTATGATGGTACTCACTTCCATCCATTTGAAAATGTATCTTGGCCAAATGCTACAAGGGTGAAGGAAGCCCTGCTGAGAGAAGAATGTGGAATCAGATTTGGAGCATCCAATGAAATGAGAAAAAAGCTTAATGAAGTCAATGGGGTTGAGGAACGAGGAACGTTTTACTGAAACAATTTCAGGTTGGTATGCACAGCCAGCAGCTGATAACACAATGTAAGATTTCCTTCACCAAGGTCATACTATTCAAACCTCCAGTGTCCTTTTGATATTACGCTGACTTCCATTTTTGAGTAGATCCATATCGAAACTGCTAGCTGGGATGGACTGGTAGGCAAAATGATGGCAACAGACAAAATTAGTCCTTCGGGTGCTGGATGCACCTCTTCAGCTTTGTAGAGCACAGAAATCAACATGGCGGAAGACTATTCCATGCCTCCCACTTCTACTGGGACAACTGCCTCTACTACAAATCCATCCGGAATTTTCCTTCACGCTTTCCAAGACTAATTGACACTCTATAAAAAGCTCCTGAAAGAATTGTGCATCCCGCTACGTCTAAAGGATCATCCGCCATGCCAGGGACTACAGCACCCACGGAGCTATGGAAGAGTAAGGAGGGCAAGAGGAGGAGGAGGAGGAAACAGGCAGTAAATTGGATGCCCATAAGTAGCACACTGCCAACAAGCCCGCTTAATCCTCATAAATCACCCACCACTAACAGGCACGCGGTGCCAGGCGCTGCGGCCGGCTGCGGGCGTCGGGACTGGTGCACACCTCTCTGACCACATCTCGACCCGTCTTACAGGAACCCTGCCGACACTGCCGTTTAAGGACCAGCTGGGGTCACGCAGTCAGCACAAACACTGAGGCTTTACTACTGTAGTGGTGTTTGCTAAAGCACTGGATTTCGTGAAGACTTGAGGGTGGGCTCTTTTGAGCCGGGCCAGTAAGAGACCCAGAGGAACCAGCAAAAATGCCCTACCAACTACCCATACGTGCTAACAACTACACAGAAACTCCTCAAACAGAACGGGTTTTAAATAAACAAATAAACAGATGACTGACTGACTGACTAAATGATTGAATTGGAAACTGAAATAAATAAATAAATAAATAGGAGAAACATAAAATGAATAGATGGTAAAATGAAATATATAACAAACTGAAATAAATAAAATTAAGTAAGAAACTGAAATAAATAAGACACTGAAACAAACAAACAAACAAACAAATACAAGGTAAAATGAAATAAATAAATAAATAAATAAATAAATAATACAACTTTAATTAATTAATTAATTCACAAAAATTTTTCACGACTCCAAAATGAGGTAAAATCAAAATAAATTTAATATGAATACTAAATTAATAGTTTTAGGTTTTGAAACATACATTGGTACATCAAAACATTACAACTCACCGGCAATAACCATCAAAATACCAAATTGTGTTAATAAATAAATGAATGAATAAATAAATTTAAGTAAGAAACTGAAATAAATAAATAAATGTGTTTATTTATTTATTTATTAATATATGTGTCAATCAATTTAAGTAAGAAATTAAAACAAACAAACAGGAAAAATGAAATGAATACATGGTAAAATGTAATAGATAAATAAATAAGAAACCAAATAAATAAAAAATACAAATAAATAAATACATTGAAGTAAGAAACTGAAACAAACAAACAGGGAAAATGAAATAAATAAATATTAAAATAAATAAGAAACTGAAATAAATAAATAAATTAATTAATTAATTAAAAACTGGAACAAACAAATAAACAAGGAAAATGAATACATGGTAAAATGAAATAAATAAATAATAAACTGAAATAAATAACAAACAAACAAACAAACAAACAAACAGGGAAAATGAAATTAATAAATAAATAAAAATAAATAAATAACTGGAACAAACAAACAAACAAACAAACAGGGAAGATTAAATGAATACATGGTAAAATGAAATAAATAAATAAATAAATAATAAAATGAAATAAATAAATAAATAAATAAATAAATAAATAAATTAACCCAAACAAACAAACAGGGAAAATGAAATGAATACATGGTATAATTAAATAAATAAATAAATAAATAATAAACTGAAATAAATAAATAACTGGAACAAACAAACAAACTAACAGGAAAAATGAAATGAATACATGGTAAAATGAAATAAATAAATAAATAAATAAGAAGCTGCAATAAATAAATAAATAAATATTCTCCAAAATGAGTTAAAATAACAATAAACTTGCAATGAATTAAAAGGTTTTGAAACACGGTACATTGGTACATGGTACATCGAAACATTACAACCCACCGGCAAAACATTAAAATTCCATATTCCAAGATAACACCAGATTGTGTCGAAAAAATATTTGCTGTTAGCTATTTTCAAATGATACTAGTTAGTACATTAATGGCACCCCTACAATTCCACAACATAAATAAAATCTAGAAGAAAGTAAAAACTAAACGAAACTAATTTGAAACCATGATAGAATAAAACACCAATAAAAAATAAACTGAAAAAGACAAATTGAAAATTAACTAGACATAAAAACACTGCCATCTAGCTTTATTAAATAGGAGAGGGCAAATGCAGCGGATTATGCTGTAGTCGAACCTGCATCACCCATATGTATCCCGAGTACATACGCTAACCAGCACGCCACAGCTCTAACCACTCTCTTTTCTGATGGAATCCTAAGTGTTTAAATGCAATGTTACCCACATTCACGCACATATGGGTAGATAAATATGTGTCATTACTAGCCTCTCCACAGCTGACAGCATGTGACAGCTATTCTCCGACATAAAATGCAGATAACCACACTCACTTACACACGCGTACGTACCGTCTGGGTAAATGACAGGACATGTCAGGCTCTGCTCTCTTTTCCCTTGCCATCTGTACCGAGTCCCAGTTCACCTTCCTGAGTTCGGGACGTGCCCTGAATATGTAAGGAGTATTCAAGTCTCTGCTATCTAAATAAAGCTCGCACCAGCACATTTACCACTTATATATTTAGATAAGGACAACAGAAATGAAAAGCAACAAGAAATGTCCTTTTATGCTATGTCAATGCATGAGATAAAATGCTGAACAATTATGTGTCACGAGCTCTATTCTGAATATTTGAATATGGCAGATAACACTAATACATGAGCTGTCACTCAACGGCACACCTGACAAAACAGCAGCCACATCACAGCCAATCAGACCTGCCAATCAAAAACACATATCCACATACCCAGCAACTGCACATACCCACAATCCTCCATTCTGACAGATAACGTCTTGTTGATCTAATAGTCATCTCCAATAAATTTCAGCCTCACCGTTGATGAGATGAAAGTCTAGCAACGCTTATGCTACATTTTTTTCTTTTTTAGACAAGGTCTGTGTGTGTGGGTGAGAGAAATGAAAGAGAGAAAGTGAGAGTCTTGCACACGAAAATGACCAAAATCTGGGTCACGGTAGCTCTCAGTCTGTTCCTGTCGTTTCCTGTCTCATCTTATTCGGACCACAGCTAATAAAGCCTCTCTCTGAACTCTAACCAGCACCGTTCAGCCTATTACTGAGAGTGTGAGAGACTGAGAGAGAGAGAACGAGGGCTATGATACGTTAACAGACAGTGGAAAGCTGATGATGAAAGAAAATAATATAACACAGCGCTGAACTGGATTTGATTCAGATTTTACATCGAACATAAAGTTCAGACACAAGTCAAAGTTGCCCATTATATAAAAGTAAGCCAAAATATCTGTAAAATCTACTAATCAAATTCAGGACCTATATTGTCCCTTGTAGATGTAATATACAGTTTTATGCATAAAAGATGTTTACATATAGTCCACAAGACTAAAAAAAAGCTGAAATTATTAAAATAACCCCCTGCTTTAGTTTGGGAATCCTTGGTTCTTAAAGGAGAAGTCCATTTCCAGAACAAAAATTTACAGAAAATGTACTTACCCCCTTGTCATCCAAGATGTTCTTGTCTGTTTTTCCTCAGCTGTAAAGAAATTTTGTTTTTTAAGTTAAACGTTTCACGATTTTTCTCCATATAATGGACTGCTATGGTGCCCCAATTTTGAACTTCCAAAATGCAGTTTAAATGCGGCTTCAAACGATCCCAAATGCGGTTGTAAACGATCCCAGCAGAGGAAGAAGGGTCTTACCTAGCGAAATGATTGGTTATTTTCACTAAAGAAAATACAATTTAAATACATTTTTATCTCAAACGCTTGTTTCGTTGTGCTCTGCCTGAACTCTGCGTATTCTGGCTCAAGACAGTTAGGGTATGTCGAAAAACTCCAATCGTATTTTCTCCCTCAACCTCAAGAATCATTTCAAAATCGTCCTACATCGCTGCAGAAGTACCAACCCAGTCTATGCACAGTGAACAAGCAAAGAAGATCAAACACCTCTGACAAAAAAAAGTAAAACAGCGATATAGGACGATTTGAGGTAGAGGTAAAGAACATGAAATGGGAGTTTTTCCACACTCTAACTGTCATGAACCGGACAAAAACAGTTCAGGCAGAGTGAGACAAGATGAGCTTTTGACATTAAAAAGTATATAAATTGTATTATTTTTATGAAAATAACCAATCGTTTCGCTAGATAAGATCCTTCTTCCTCGGCTAGGATTGTTACAACCGCATTTGGGATTGTTTTTGTTCTAGAAGTGGACCTCTCCTTTAATACTGTGTGTGGTTACCTGGATGATCTACGACTGTTTTTTTGTTTTGTGATGGTTGTTCAAGAATCCCTTGTTTGTTCCGAACAGTTAAACTGAGCACTGTTCTTCAGAAAAATCCTCCAGGTTATGCAGATTCTTCAGTTTTCCAGCAGTGACTGTATGATTTTGAGATCCATCTTTTCACACTGAGGAAAACTGAGGGACTCACAACTCAAACACAACTATGAAAACTATAAAAGCTTCAAAGGGCTCTAAACGATCCCAGCCGAGGAAAAAGGGTCTTATCTAGCAAAACGATCAGTCATTTGTATACTTTTTAAAGCACAAAAGCTCGTGAAGCACAGGCTCTGGGATGCGCGTCCACGGATCGTTCTTGAACGATTCGTTCATTTTGAACGAATCTTTAATGTGATTTGGGAAGAACGAGTCGTCTCGGGGAGCGATTCGTTCAGTCGCGAATGCGCAACATCCTGTTAGGTTCTGTACTGGAATTAGTTCACCTGTTTCGGGTCTTCGGGTTTTTCGAGTCGTTCGTTCATCTTATGGGGCTGTCACGTGATGCTGATTTTGATAAAATGAATGAAATGACTTCATTTTGTTGAACGAGACTCAAAGGTCAGAGTCGGTAAAATGATCCGAACTTCCCATCACTACTACGAATCACATCTTTGAATCACCAAGTTCATCGTCTGTGTACTCCGGCTAAAAAAAGTAGAGTATGTCAAAAAACACAAGCTTTTGTGATTAAAAAGTATACACATTTTTATTTTCCGTAAAAAATGACAGATCATTTCGCTAGATAAGACCCTTCTTCCTCGTCTGGGATCATTTAGAGCCCTTTGAAGCCGCATTTAAACTACATTTTGAAAGTTCAAAATCTGGGCACCAATGAAGTCCATTATATGAAGAAAAAGGGTTTTCCTCAAAAAACATAATCTCTTCACAACTGAAGACAGAAAGACATGAACATCTTGAATGACAAGGGGGTGAGTAAATTATTTGTGAATTGTTGTTCTGGAAGTGGAGATCTCCTTTAAGGGGTGGTAATGTTATAGTAAGCTCCCCTTTCTATGTCACAAAGAGAGCGAAGTCTGACGCGCTCGTTTTTTCACAAGCCTACTGTCAACAACATTTTGTGAAGCTCTGTTATAAGAGATTTCCTCCTTTTCCTCCTTCCTGTCACTGTATTTTCTCCTTTTTTCATTTCAACATCTTTTAAGCTCAGTATCTGTCTTTCTCTCAGACAGTAGATTAGTTCTCCTGCACATCTGATTTTCCACTGTGACTCAGAAGACCCTGAATAACGAGTCGCCTGATAAAGCGCCCATCTCCTTTCTACGCACGCACTTGGTGATTCCACTGTTTGACTCACTAGGCTGTTTCTGCAGTGGCCTTTACAAAACCGTGAGCATTAGCAAGGTTTGGGGTATCCAGGTCAACAGAAAAGATGACGAATCCTCAGGCTCCCTGAAGAATATGACTCAAGACTCAGACTGAAGTCAGTCAACATGTTGTTTTGTGTGGCCTTATGTGATCTACCTGCCTCTGTTTGACTGTGCTGAGATCAGTTGTTCTTCCCTTCCTTTGAATGACAGTTGATTCACCCTAAAGCGACCCACATCCGCAGGATCCCAGAGGCCCACTGTGTGACTGAATAAACCATCCTTTGTTTCTCTGTCTAAAGGGTTTGAGTGTTTAATGAGTGACAGGGCGCTAGATTCATTACTTGTGGTGATTGTACGGGGTATGTACAGGCCTTGGCATGACATGATCGGGACAGGTTGGCATCTGGAACCCGCTGCACAGATGGCACTGTCAGAGCACATGGCATCTTACAGCCCAATGAGAGCAGCTGCCATTGGGACACACCTCAGCACAGGTACGAGCCAAAAGCACGGATGTCTGCACACACACATATACACAGCAAGTAATCAGATGTAGTGTCAAACAACAATGCTGGTTAAAATGCTTTGTTCAAAGAAATGTGTTCAGAACTGGTTCCATTTTTATAAAAAATAACAGCCAATAAAAAAAGCACAAGCTAATGACTCTTATGATATGATTCTTCTCAGTAAATCAAAAACATACAATACCAACACTTAAATCTGATACCTGAGCTAATTACTCTTTCATCAGATTTTTTAATCCAGTTCTTTTCAGTGAATCAAAAACATACAACATGAACAATGAAGTCTGACACCAGAGCAAATGACTCTTTTGATTCGGTTCTTTTCAGTGAATCACAAACATGCAACATGAACACTGAAGTGATTCAGTTCTTTTCAGTGAATCAAAAACACAACACGAACACTGAAGTCTGATTCCTAAGATAATGACTCATAATCTGGTTCTTCTCAGCGAATCAAAAACATATAACATGAATCAAAAGCATACAACACGAACACTGAAGTCTGATCCCCACGCTAATGACTCTTTTGATCCAGTTCTTTTTAGTGAATCGAAACCATACAACATGAACACTAAAGTCTGACACCTAAGCTAATGACTCTTTTGATCCAGTTCTTTTCAGTGAATCAAAAACATATAACATGAACACTGAAGTCTAATACCCAAGCTAATGACTCGTATGATCCGGTTCTGTTCAGTGAATCAAAAACATTCAACACAAACAATAAAGTCTGACACAAGCTAATGACTCATATGATCAAGTTCTTTTTAGTGAATCAAAAACATACATCATGAACACTAAAGTCTGACACCTAAGCTAATGACTCTTTTAATCCAGTTCTTTTCAGTGAATCAAAAACAAACAACACAAACACTGAAGTCTGATTCCAAAGCAAATGACTCTTTTGATTTGATTCTTTTCAGTGAATCAAAAAGATGCAACACGAACAATGAAGTGATCCAGTTCTTTTCAGTGAATCAGAAACACAACATGAACACTGAAGTCTGATACCTGAGCTAATGACTCTTATGATCCGGTTCTGTTTAGTGAATCAGAAACATACAATGCAAACAATAAAGTCTGACATTTA
>JAHKKF010496938.1:0-16495 GCA_019740295.1 Labeo calbasu | reverse complement strand
TAAATAAAAGTAAAAATAAAAGTACCAGGTGTTTGCTCTTACCTGTCTTCATCTACACCAGCTGAGACAGCAAAAGCACTGGCATCTGCACTGGCACCTCCATCCTGTCCGAGAGCGGCCACAGCATCAGACGCAGTCGGTCCTGCCAGGCCCACCATGCCTCCTGTGGCCAGCCGTGGCAGCGAGAGCAGCGGGTGGTGCTGCAGCAGGAGTCGCTGAGCATCCTCCAGCTGCGAGGCCGTCACATACGTGGGGCCCGCCGGGGGGAGCGGGGCCCTCAGAGCTTGGCCCGGGAGCAGCGGCTGGAGGTTACTCAGAGCGGCAGACGGAGGCATGCTGGAGGTGCTGGACGTAGCCAGCTGGGCTCCAGTTTGGTCAGAGTTGATCCCCATCTGCTGGGTGGGAACCTGGGGTCTCGGAGACACGGGCCCCGGAGGAAGCCCCGGTATCCCTCTGGGCGACACTGCATTAGGAATTGGAGGAATCTGAAGAGGTTGAGCTGCGGGCATCTGGGCGTACTCCACCGGAGGAAGCACGCTCTGGCTGATGGACACCGGAGGTTTAGCAGGGTAGCTACTCTGGGCCTCTACACTGTAGGTTCGAACCGGAGCGGATGAACCCTCCACACCCAACAGGACCGAGGGAGCGACGGTGGCTTGAGGAGCCAGGTGAGCGCCTGGGTCTTGAGCGTGCAAACCGTGGACGTCTCCTCCGCCGCTCAAGGTGCTTCCAGAAGAGCTGCCGCTCGTGGTCTCGTGTTCAGACTGAATGATGCTTTCCACCGCTCTGTGCGCGATGGCCGCAGCGTCTCCGGGTGGGGCGTCTTTTTCGTAATACTCCGTACAAGTCCAGCGACCCTTGCGAAAAGGCTCCGAGTTGGAATCCAGCTTCACCACCCTAAAGCGAGAGGCGGTGGTCGCTGTGCTCGGCTGAGCTTGGGCGGTCGGATTTGCGGGCGCAGCTGTCGTAGTTCCAGTGGGGACGGGAGCACCGGCGGAGTCTGTCGCGACAGGAACCGGCGCAGCGGCGTGACTCGATGCAGATCCGCCGGGCTCCGTCACCGCAGCTTGGACGGAACGCCCGCTTGGGCCTGGAGCCTGTTGGACGGCAGGGACGGTCGCCAGAGCCGCGGGTCGTCCGGTCTTGTGATGATGGTGATGGTGAGCGTGATGATGGACGCCGTTGACCATGTACCCCTGGTGCATCACCGGCTCGTTGGGCGACGTGACACCGGGCGTCTCGCCTCCGTGCAAACTATTGAGCGTCTCCTCGGACGAGCTCCTCTCGGGGACGCCCGTGTCCGTGGCTCGGGAAACGGACACGTCGAGGATGTCGGACGAGGACAGGTCCTCGGTGTGCGACTCGTCCATGTCGTCGTAGCTCTCGGTGTCGTCGGCGATGCTGTTGTTGGCGCTGGCGGACACCTGCGCGGGCAGGACGCTGGTGATCTGGAAGCCGCTCTTCTTCTTGACCTGCGTCCCGACGCTCTGGATGCTGAGGCTGTGGGGCGGGTGATGCGGCCCGGGGGACGACGAGCCGGCCGGCGGCGGATGCGCCATCAGGGTGGACGTCTGGTGGTCGTCGGACTGGACGGCGGCGGTGCCGCTGCCCCTGCGTCCGGCGAACGCCGACGGGTGGGACATCCTCCTGCTGCCGGGCGACTCGCCGGTGGAGTCCGAGTGATGCATCTGCTCGATTCACTGTTGTTGGGATGTAAATAGGGTAAACGGTGGACTGAACCCAATGAACACGTTACAGTTCGTGCAGTGACGTCGTTAGGAAAACGTTTATAGTCCCCATTTAAAGAGCAAGCAAGAGTTTGACAGCTCCTCCAGCAGATCGCAGCGCTGCTTATGATCAATGAGTGTTTATAATAAATAATGCAGGCTAACGTCAGCTAGCTCCCGGTTAGCACATTAAACGCGCCTGCTGGTTAACTGACAGCTAACTCAATCCATCAACAGCATATGTCCCGACAGAAATACGCGAATGTGTCAGTGACACGCGTCAGTTACGGCTCAATGCCGGCTGATAAATGAACATAAACAGACGGTCGACATCACCTCAGCGCTGCAGACGCTCCTCTGGACTCATGATTTGATCGAATACGCACTCAGACGCTCTGACTCGCCGGTTTAAATCCGTTTTATGCCGCTTTCTGCTCTCAGGCCTGCGTGAGGATGGTGAAATGGCTTCATTCGCAGGTTTGCTGTCTCATCCTGTCTCTGTCTCATCACTGCTGAACGCTGTTAGCACGCTAACCGACGAGCTAGCAGCTGTGGTGACGCCAGCGGGGGGCGGAGCCGCGGCGCGCAGGACACGCCCATCGCGAGGCGCTTCAGCGCTGATCCGGGATCAGATGTCTCGCGGTTCCCGCGGTTGAGCTGCGGCAGGAGCGGCTGATCTCAGAACGGCTGGAGGAGAGAGAGACTGCTTACTGAGGACCGGACGAATGCTGATGCATTGTGGACAGTCATTCATTAGTTTTCACGAAGTTAAATTATATATTTAAAAAATAAATAACAAATACATTATAATTTTTTATTTTATTATTTATTGTTTTTACATGGACTAACTGACCGTTTAGTACATTTTGCAGTGAAAATAATTGTTTTTAATGATATTGAAATAATACTGCAGTACAGCATCTGGAACACTACACATTACATTCTAAAATTAGATATACTCACAAATGTGTAAAGCTCCTTATAATTTTGGGGTATTTGGTTAGGACAAAGGTTAATTATAAACTTTGTAAAATCTGCAGTGTAATTAGACTCAGTGTGTGATTCTGATTCTAATTTCACTGGAAAATGTGCAAAATGTTCATTTTTTAAGCATTTTATCATTTCTTTTACAAGGACTAACTTACTTTTTGTAAATAAAACTCTTAAACGAACATGCTATGCTTAAAGAGATGTGGTAAATTGACGCTCTAATACACGCTTTATATACTTACACATAATTAAACAAGTTTGTTTCCTCAGTCAAATAAATATTCAAAGAAATACATCTGTATTTATTTATAGACTTAAAGACTTAAAGACTTGACAATGAGGTTCCATCAGTTAATGCATTAACCAATATTAACTAACAGCATTTGTTATAGCATTCATTATTCTTTGTTGATGTTAGTTTATTTAAATGCACAGCTGTTCATAATAAGTTAATGTTGCTCGGGTCCATTAAATAATATTAACACATGCAACTTTTTAGTTGTATTAGTTGTTTTTGTATTAGTAAATGCTACAATGAACGTTACCTGATTAATACATGATTTAAAAGTATTTTTCATTGTTAGCTCATGTTAACTAATGTTAAAAAACAAAACATTATTAAAGAAGTAACCATTTAGTTCAGGGGTGCCCAAACTGGGTCCTCTAGGGTCGGTGTCCTGCAGAGTTTAGCTCCAACTTGCCTCGACACACCTGCCGAGAAGTTTCTAGTATGCCTTCAAGAGCTTGATTAGCTGGTTCAGGTGTGTCTCATTGGGGTTGGAGCTCAAAGCTGAAGGACACCGGCCCTCCAGGACAGAAATCCTGGTTTAGTTGTTAAAAAAAAAAACACACACACACAAAAATAAGTACTAAGAGAGTAAAACTATAAACCCAGCAAAGGCAATTTCACAGTTCATATTTTTTCAATTTTTTTATTTCAGTTTCATAATAAAAAGGCACTTTTTTCTGTGAGGATTAGCACTTGAATTGGCTGCAGCGTCACAGCTGATATCTGACACACATGATCTGATGTGGTGCGATGAGGAGCCGACGAAGGTCTAATCCTCGCTGTCGGGCAGGACCGTGCAGGTTACGAGTTTGTTACAGGATGAACCTGCAAAACATCTCAACCTTAAATAAAAGCCAAACAGACTTCAGCATCTCCACCCTTGATGGATGTGACACACGAGCAGCTGCAGGTGAAGACCGTGCTCATAATCAATCACAGATTCACACACACCTCTTTATTAACCGCGTGCAGCTGCATCTGAGAGAATTACAGTCACAGCGTGAGCTCAAAACACAGATCAAAATAATTCACATCCATTCATTTGGTATAAGTCTCTTCTTTTGAAAGACTAAACATATAAGTAAACAAAAATAAAATGTAAAAAAACTAATCAACTTTGTATTGTCTTTGTGTTCACTGGATTTAATCACTAAGTCACTATAAATCACTGGATGTTCTCAGATGTTCTTCTCCTGAGCTGAACCACTGTGACTCATCCGATCCGTGACCATCAGCCGTGTGTTTATGATGTGCTGCGATGAGTTCGGTCCTTCATCTCCTGATGTCCAGATGAGCACAGTGATTCATCTGATCTGATTCACCTGCATCCACACGTCACACATCAGGAGGGCGTTTCTTCAGACTCATCACACACTAACTGCTGAGCAAACAGCTGCTGGAACACACCGCTCCGCTCCGGACTCTTGTTCACACGTGTGTTTTCACCAGCGCTCCTGTCACTGATGGTCTCGGAATGATCCTCTTGTGATTGGCTGATCAGGCCGTCTGTCTGGGGATCTGAGCACCGTCGTACGTCTCTACTGACGTCCTCATTTGCTCGCTCATCGTTCGTGTTCACAGACACACTGATCTCATTTGAGTCTTTACCAGCCACACCGAAGAACCCGCTGCGGACGATGTAACGGACACACTGGAGAACGACGTTCCTCTCATGACGGATATCAGGAGCCAGTAACTGCACAACAAACACACACTCAATAACAGCATTCAGATATATAACACTTTAATATTGTGAAATATTACTTTTATTTTAAACAGCTGTTTTCATTGTGAATATCTGTTAAACTGCAATTGATTTCTGTGATGCGCAGCTGAATTTTCAGCATCGTTACTCCAGTCTTCAGAGTCACATGATCCTTCAGAAATCATTCTAATATGCTGATTTGCTGCTCAACAAACATTTCTGATTATTAGCAACGATGAAAACAGTTGTGCTGCACAATATTTTTGCGGAAACCATCATGCATTTTATTTTTCAGGATTCACGGATGAATAGAAAGTTCAAAAGTACAGCATTTATTTGAAATTGAAATCTTCTGTAACATTACAAATGTGACACAGCACCACAAAACTGAGAGTTATAAATTGTATCATATCTGAATAAATAAGCTTTCCATTGATGTATGGTTTGTTAGGTTAGAACAATATTTGGCTGAGAAACTATTTGGAATCTGAAGGTGCAAAAAGATCAAAATATTGAAATGAAGTTCTTAGCAATGCATATTACTAATGAAAAATTAAGTTTTGATATATTTACCACAGGAAATTTCTAAAATATCTTCATGGAACATGATCTTTAATATCTTAATGATTTTTGGCATGAAAGAAAAATAATTTTGACCCATACAATGTATTGTTGGCTGTTGCTACAAATATACCTGTGATACTTAAGACTGGTTTTGTGTTTCAGGGTCACAAATGACTTTACTGGCACTTTTAATACACTTAAATAAAAGTACTAATTCACATATACGTTGTGTACACAGTGATTGTGTCTCAGACTCAGGTGTGTGTTTTTACTCACCATCTCTAGTAGTGTTGCTCGATGTCTTTGTGGTTCAGCAGGTTTACAGGATTTACCGCCTCGCCCTCCTCTCGCCCCGCGACCACGTCCTCGACCGCGTCCTCTGCCAACCGGGGCATGATGGGATTGCTGCGGCGTGTGTGTGTGTTTCTCCTCATGCAGCACCGGGATCCTCTGGACAGGAAGTGGATGAGCAGTCAGGAGCGTCTTGTTCTCCTCTAGAGCCTGACTGACCCTCAGCACTGGAGCGTCTGTGAACAAAATAAATACACAAACTTTCAATTTGATGTTTGAAAAAAATTATATTTTCCTTGTACAAAAACACATGATATATCACATGATGATGTATTGCAGTACAAAATATGAACGTAGATATTTAACGTACACGTTATTTATTTGAACCTGACAACTAGAATAGTGCTGACACTGAGCCGTGAACATCAAACTCATACCGTCTGCGTCTCCTTCGCTCTCACTGGAGGTCATGTCCCCCCCGTAGCTGGACATCAGTGACCCGAGGGCAGAGGTCACGCTCTTGGGGGCGACAGTGAGGCCAGTCTGAGTCTGCCGAACAGACTCGTCCTTATCAGACTCTGAAAGAAGACAAACAAAGTCTATTTGACTGAACGAAAGACACTTCTCCATCACATCATCATCAGAAATGAGACGAGACGAGACTGACCGGGGTCACTGCAGGCGAGAGCAGCGAGAGGGTCTCTGTCCTGATGAGGCCGCTTCAGATCGACCCTCTGCTCCGTCTCAGAACTCGTTCGACGGGGTCCTTCACATCTCCAGCGCTCGGATCCACGGCCCCTACCGCGGCCCCTGATGCGACTGGACACGGATCAAGTTTAAACTCACTCCACATGCAGTAATCAAAATGCACTGGAAGGAAATACCTCAAATGAAACTGAATATGTGCTGAAAATGTTCTCACCCTCATTCAAGATTAGGATGAGGTTGTTTGTTCATCAGATTTGTAGAAATGGGCCATTCTATCACTGTCTCACCAATGGATGTGAATGGGTGCTGTCAGAATGAGAGTCCAAACATCTGATAAAAACATCACAATAATCCACACCACTTCAGTCCATCAGTTCACATCTTGAGAAGACTAAAGCATTAAAGTTTTGAACTGTTTTGTCTTGTAAACGGTGCTTGATCTGTGCAGATTTCGCTCTTGATTCAGACCAGACCACTTTTTCACTGGAGGAAGTGTTATTATGGATTATGGATTTGTCTTTTAAAATGTATTAATGATGGTTTTGTTTCAGCTTTTGTCTTGTCAAGATGTGAACTGATGGACTGGAGTGGTGTGGATTATTGTGATGTTTTTATCAGCTGTTTGGACTCTCATTCTGACGGCACCCATTCACATCCATTGGTGAGACAGTGATAGAATGTACAAATCTGATGAACAAACAAACTCATCCTAATCTTCAATAGTCTGAGGGTCAGAACATGTTCATGTTTGGTTAATAATATGAAGGTGTGAGTGTTGATCAGTAACGCACCCAAACTGAGCCGTCTCCAGCACGTCTCCTCGCTGCTCCTTCATCTCCATCAGCTTCAGCTTCTTCTCTATGTTTTTCAGTGTCGGGTAGTTTCTGCACATATTGAAGGAATTTAGTAATTTGCAAAAAATTTTTGTTTACCTCTGTACTATAGAAATAAATGTAACTTGACTTATTTTCCATTAAAATGTATTTTTGTTCACTTGAGTCTTTTTCCTAATTATTCACTAAACTGTTAGCACATCTGAAGCAGAATAAATGTCTGTCGTACTTGCGTCTCTCTTCTCTCCATCTGGCGATGTCCTCTGCAGTGTCCAGTTTGATCCTCTTGGCTCCTGGAGCGTGATTCTGCAGGAGAACATCAGCGTCACACGCTCAGCTTTAAACATTTAGTACACTTCACACCAGTGATAACTATACTGGTCATATGGCAGATCACTACATTCTGGTTATTATAAACAGGACGCAATTTTGTCGTCTGTCGCTTTGAATGCTCAAGCTCTTTAAAGTCAGATGGATTCTGATTGGCTGTCAATGCGATTATTGTTTTTAAAACACTTTAAAAGTGATTCCGGTGATATCAGTGTTCAACATGAGCTTCTGAACAGGACACTCACGTTTTTCCAGTGGATCTTCACCAGTTTCTCGTTTGCTGTGAAGCGACAGTCCTCCACAGAGCACTGCACACACACAGAATGAGACGAACAGACACACGTTTAGTTCGTGCGTGATCACATGACTGAGCTGCGGTGAGTGTTGATTACGGCGGCTCACCTTCACGTGTTGTGAGATGTGTTCATCATATTTGTCTTGAGTTTTGAAGCCTCTGTCACACGTGTCACAGAAATGACTGAACTCAGGCTCTTTCTGCTGCTTCTGCTCAAACACACACACACATATGAAACCTCACATCACACATGACCACAGATTAACACATTTAAATAGGAATAAAACAGGGTCTGGATTTACCCTTCGACCCCAGTGATGCTGTGCTGGACCCCGCGAGCCATGATGATGAGGATAAGGATGAAGATGATGAAGATGACCTGATAAAAATGACATGAGGTCAGACCGAGAAATTTCTATAGAACTCACTGTTTCAGACTAACAACTACATCAACAGTGAATTAAAAACCTGTGCATACTAACTGTTAACCAGTTATACAATAGTAACTGAACAGTTAACCGGTTACATGATACTAACTGAACTCTTAACCAGGTATATGGTACTAACTGGAGAGTTACCCAGTTACATGATAATAAGTGAACAGCTTATTGGGTACATGACAGTAACTGAACACTTAACCAGGTACATGTTTCCAACTGAACAGTTAACCTGGTACGTTACATAGTAGTAGCTGAACAGTTAACCGGTTAGCGAGCTCGTGTACCTGCGTAGGGCTGCGGCTGATAGTGGCTCGTCCAGGGTCCGGTCTGTGCCGGTTGAGTCCAGCTCCAGTCTCTGGACGCCTCGAACTTGCGGCTGTTCTGCGGTGTGGAGCCGCTCCAGTGAAGCGCCGCTGGAGGATCCGCTGCTGCGCTGAAGTTCGGCGGCGGGTACCGCTCGTGTTCCCCCATCATGACCGACACAGCGCTGCTCGCGTTTAAAACCGGTTCCGATCAGCGTTCTCACAGTCACATAAACACAAACATGTGCTGCAGTAACATGCTGCGTTACACACGTGGGTGCGCGTTCACTTTTACGTCACTTCCGAACTGCGCTGAACCGCAGCGAGGGCGTGCTGACGCTACATGACGCTGTACGTCACTCCCCGCATCGAGGATCAAAACGTCCAAAAACAGTGTTATTTTCAAATCAATGAGATGCTGCTAGAGTTTGTATTAATATTTTGGATTAGATTTAATTTTTATTATCTTTGCCTTTAATGTTAATTTAAGTGACAGTTTTTGTAAAGTTGTTTTGTTTTGACACACATAAAAAGTTGCAGACACACCAGTTACATTTTAACTTTATATGAAATGTTATATTCCAAAGATCTAAAGTCTTATGCAGAACATTAACAAAATGTGATCACGTTTGTAAACTTTTATTAAAACATAAAAATGGTCATACATGTAATCATACAAATAAAGATTATTCAAGTTTTCATAATCAGGTGAAGCACAAATAACGAAAACGTTTGAGACAAACTGTTTCTATTATAAACAAGCTCTGAAATATTTCAGCATCTTTAACTTTTGGTCCTCTGTAATTCTGTGGCATTTTTATGATGATGTTTAGAGAATAAAGTCCTCTAAAAATCCTTCATCACATTGACATCACTAGTCTTCACCGATTGGCACTTTATTCAAGAGCTGCTGCACAATCTTGCATAGATAATGTATAAATCAGTTAATAAATTAATAAACGTCATTATCTGACGTGATAAGGCACTGCATGCGACGTCTGATCACACCGGTGATTCGTCTCGATTCTCACGGATTAACGGCCAGTAGTCTGGATTCTCTTCATACCACTGTACTGAAAACAACAGACACACACGTCATACTCTTCCCCATCATCATCATCATCATCATCACAGACAGAATCATCTGAATCTCTTACTGGTGCGTCTGATTCCCTCCTTCCAGGTTACTTTCGGTCTCCAGCCGAGTGTGTGCAGTTTGTCTGATATCATGGGATAGCGGAGCTCCGTCACCGGACTGAAGATCAACGCATGCGTTAATACGACACATTCATTATTATTCATCTCGAACATATGACAGACACAATCACCACACACCGATCTTCAACAAACTCCATCCAGTCATCCAGCGCTTCCTCTGAGACGTTCTTGACTTTCTGTCAACAGGAAACAGTTGATTATGGATTAGTATGATTATGAACAGCTAAACTAACAGTGAGGCGCTCATGTGACTCCTACCATCTTCACTAGTTCTCTGGCGAGCTGAACGATGGGAATCTCAAAGCTGCTCCCGATGTTGTAAATCTCTCCCGGAATGCCCTTCTCCATCAGCGTCAGGAAGGCGTCGGTGACGTCGCTAACGTACAGGAAGTGTCTGGACTGCAGGCCTGAGCCCTGGATAGTGCTGCACGACAGCAGACACACACACACGCACACGCACACTATAGACCAGATGAACACAGACATGAACATGCGCTCCGATCAGTCAGAAACACTCACCACTTCTGATCCCGCTGGATGAGCGACAGGAATCTGGGAATGACCTGAACAAACACAAGCACACGCTGATGAAGCTCAGAGGTCATGTGACAGTCACACACACGTGTAGAGCTGCGGATCACACACACCTTCTCGTGATGCTGCCGTGGTCCATAAATGTTACTGCTCCTCGTGATCAGAACAGGAAACTACAGCACAGAAAACACAATACAATCACATCACAATCTGCATAATTTACCAACATCACTGTGATATAAACAGTAGAGCTGTCAAACTATTACTCACGATCAACTGCATCCAAAATAAAAGTTTTTTTTATGTAATATATGTGTGTGTACTGTGAATATTTATTATGTATCTATATATTAAATACATACACATACAGTATACTGTATATTTTGAAAGTATTTACATGTATATATTTATTTTCATATAATTTATATTATATATAAATGTATTTAATATATAAACAACTTTTTTCTTAAATATATACTAGCATGTGTGTGTATACATATACATAATAATTATACACAGTACACACACATATATTACGTAAACAAAAACGTTTATTTTGGATGCGATTAATTGGTTAAAAAAAAAAAATCAATGAAACAGCATTCAGTTTTAAAGTGTTTATACATTATGTAAGCATGTGTAGTATTTATGGAAACTTATGTCCACAGTATACAAAAATAAAGTAATAACGACTTCTTATCTCACAATTTTGATTTAGATGTTTTTTTTTGTTTTTTGTTTTTTTCACAATTCAGATTTTTTTGTGAGATATAAACTCAGAAAAGCAAGATATAAACTTTAATGTAAGAACTGTGAGATAAAATGTTGCAATTACCTTTTTTTTTATTTTTCATTTCATGCCAAAAAAAAAAACCCTCATAAATTCAGATAAAAAGGTAAAATGTATGAAATATAAACAGATTTAAAACGCATTTTTTTGTACCACATTAAAGTCTAATGAGAATTAGCATTAAAAATAATAGGGATTACTAAAAATTCTGAAGATATCACAGGTCTAATCTCGTGACTGATACCTTGTGCTTCTTCCAGTACGACATCACAATGTTTTCTGCTGCAGCTTTTGAAACCGAGTACGGATTGGTGGGTCTTTTTGGACTCAGTTCATCAAACGGCTGTAAAAATAAGATCGAGATCACTGACATCGATATACAGCCATACTAAACTGGTCCAGCTTTTGGTTCAGCTGATTCAAAGCCTAGCGCAGTGAATCCGTGAGGTCACCTGCTCCAGACTGTCTCCATACACCTCATCAGTGCTGACGTAGACGAATCGCTGCACTCGCGCCTCAAACGCCGCTCTGATCAACACGCCGGTGCCGTCCGCATTCACACGCATGAAGCGTGACGGACACAGGAACGAGTTCTCTACAAATCAGGATAAAAACACATGAACGAGACGCATCGTCCTCTAGAGAAACACGAAGCAGGTTTACTGTGTTGATGATGAACCGACAGCGTTCACTCACCCACATGAGTTTCAGCAGCGCAGTGAAACACTACATCAATCTTCTCCGTTGCAAAGAGATGCTTAATGAACAACGGATCACAAACATCGCCCTGCGAGGAGAACACAGTTCATCAGCTGTGGATCAGCTGGACATAACGAGTATTAACTAGGTTAGTTGTCTGT
The DNA here is from genome assembly GCA_019740295.1 of Labeo calbasu. Classification (NCBI taxonomy): domain Eukaryota; kingdom Metazoa; phylum Chordata; class Actinopteri; order Cypriniformes; family Cyprinidae; genus Labeo; species Labeo calbasu. The sequence goes on along the minus strand of JAHKKF010496938.1, from coordinate 4,619 downwards.
ACCGGGATGAAGGTGTAGGTGCTTCTGCCCTCCACAGACCGCAGGTTCTTCAGACTGGAGCAGTACTGCAGCTGAAACACACCGACAGTAAAATGAGACGCTTCACGTGGGGAAAAAGCTGATTCAATGCTGTTCAGAGACTCACATTATCAACGTTGATGATTCTCCAGTGTGGGAATCTCACGGCCAGAGCACTGATCAAATGAGATCCACTGAGAACAACAAACAGAACCTCATTATACGTCACACACAAACATGGATTTGGACACTTATAACTGTATGAATGTGGTTTATCAGATCAGTCGCTGCAGGACGCTTTCTCTCACCACTGCTGAAGTCTGAAAACTCAGTGTGTTTGAATCAGCAGGTGTTTTTTCAGATGGGTTCAAAATTACTCACATACTCTCAGAGCAGCTGCTTCTTCTGAATAAATAATTCTATATAGTATGAATGTAATCCAGATGTACCATATTAACCACTGGAAGTAATAAGATTTTTATTGTTTTTTAAAGAAGTCTCTTCTTCTCACCAAGCCTGCTTTTTTCCAAAGCACAGCAAAAACTGTACAATTTTGAAATATTTTTACTATTTAAAATAACTGCTTTCTATTTGAATATATTTAAAAGTATAATTTATTCCTGTGTTGAATTTTTAGCATCATTACTCCAGTCACACGATCCTTTAGAAATCATTCTAATATTCTCAAAAAACATTTATTATTATTATTATTATTACAGCTGAGTAGAATTTTTTCCATGTTTCTTTCATGAATAGAAGGTTAAGAAGAACAGCATTTATCTGAAATAGAAATCTTTTGTAACATTACAAATGTCTTTATCATCACTCTGCTAAATAAAATTATTCATTTCTATCATTTTTTCCCCCAAAAAATTATACTGACTCTGAACTTTTGAATGGTATAATGAATAATGTTACAACAACTTTTTATTTCATATAAATGCTGATCTTTGGATCTTTCTATTTAAAGAATCCTGAAAAAAAATTACTCAACTTTTTAAAAAATTGATAAAAAATATAAGAAGAAATATTTATTGAATAGCAAATCCATATATTAAGAAGAATAATTTATGAAGGATCGTGTGACACTAATGATGCTGAAAATTCAGCTTTGATCACAGGAATAAATTACATATTAAAATATATTCACACAGAAACCAGTGATTTAAAATAGTGAAATATTTTACTGTTAATGCTGTAAATGCAGGCTTGGTGAGCAGAAGAGACCTCTTTAAAAAAATCCTACCGTTCAAAACATTTTGACTCGTAGTGTACACGTTTCTGTATTCTCCTACAATATTATGGATGAGTATGCGATTTCGGACGCAGCCATTCTGTCAACATCATCCAGTGGGTCTGTCTCAATCAAAGACTATAGAGGACCCTTAAACAGCCTTAAAGGGACTTTGGTCCCAACATCACACTAGTGCTCTTGACCTCTTGAATAAGTGAAAGTACACTAGTAATTGAATCTGTAAAGCTGCTCTACAGTAGACAACAGTGCCATTTATTGAGCTCCGTTCAATTCAGTTTTAGTGTCATAACTCAGCTCAGTCCAGTGCTGGAGTGTGTGTATTGGGACAAACCCAAACTGTCTTCAGTTCAACACTACACCTATTGATTCAGCATCTCAAGACTTCTGTGTCAAATGCTTTGCTTGTAAATCGGGTTTGTCTAACAGATGACACTTGATTTGATGTTCTATTGTCTAATGCGGTGAGATTCAGTGATTTGAAGTGTTCAGATGTATTTTTAGAGAGAAACGAATCTCACATGAATCCCGCTCCTCCAGTCACCAACACACTGCGACACTCACTGCAGCTCATCTTCACCTGTCAGTCCATCAGCAGCTGTTCACACTGGATTTCAGAGTAATCCGGAGCACAAATCAGTTACAGTTAGTCACGAATGAACTTTAATGAAACACGCAACTCTATTCAGTGACGGTTTAAATGCAGTCGGAACGCGTTACTCACGCTATTAAAATGATCTCCATCGTTCCACCAGACTGCGGATCAATTCTTCAACTTCAAGAAGTAATTACATGATCTCAGGACGCTTCGTAAACACTCCTCACGACAGTTCGAGCAGCGGTTTGCGGCAGCGCTGACACGTATGAGCCGAGCTGCCAGCGACTCTGTCCCCGCCTCCGCCGCGCTCTCATTGGTCGCCTAACTGCGCTAGAGTGAAAAGCCGTGTTCGGATTGGTCGAAGCAGACGTCGATCAGCCGGTGGGCGGAAAACGACAGTATTACCTCATTGATAGCAGTGAATGAAGAGAATAAGAGCTTCTGCTGAAATGAAATAATGTTTGTGTACTTTATCATTCTCATTGTTCTTTTGTTCACTTCACGTCCTGCAGCAGGGAAAACGGTTTCTGGGGTTTTCAGCAGCGACGCGGCGAGACAAAACGATGGGCAATACATCACCAGATTTCTGTATCATGGTGGGTGTCTGATATTAAACTGCATTTACATTGACATCATGCATTTGCATTTACTCCCATGTATCTTTGTCTTTCTGTTCACATGCACGCATGTAGAATGCAGGAATACTGCTGATGTTGTGACTGACCATATGGGTGCTGTACTCTACTTACTGTACATATGTATTATGATGTGTGTGTGTCAGGTGAGAATGGTCTGATGGCGTATCGTGTGGATAATGTGCTGCTGGCCGTGCAGAAGGAGGCCAGACTGCTGCTGTTTCAGGGCTCGGAGGGTTTTGACAATCTCAGCTGTCTGGAGAGAGTCACATCAGCTCACATCTCCAGTAAGACTCATTCACATCTCAGACCGTTTGAACAACTTATGTTCAGTGCAACATTATGTTTCTGCCTTTCTATCTGACACGTGTGAACTTTGACCCCAACCTGCACAAGCGCAGACACGTCATGCAGCCGCTCATCTTCTTATCAGGACATTGGACTAGAATCTGGCATCTCTGACAAACCAATCCTGCCCTGTTAATGACGGATAAACTACCCTGTAATGTAAAGAAATTAGTTGATCAATATTTTAATACTTTATCTGTTGCTGCAGGACACACATATGTGACCCTGGACCACAAAACTAGTCATAAGGGTCAGTTTTTTGAAATTGAGATTTAAATAAATAATCTTTCCATTGATGTTTGGTTTGTTAGGACAGGACAATATTTGGCCGAGATACAACTATTTGAAAATCTGGAATCTGAGGATGCAAAAAAATCTAAATGTTGAGAAAATAATTCGCCTTTAAAGTTGTCCAAATGAAGTTCTTAGCAATGCATATTACTAATCAAAAATTAGGTTTTGATCTATTTACAGTAGGAAATCTACAAAATATATTAATGGAACATGATCTTTACTTAATATCCTAATCATTTTTTGGCATAAAAGAAAAATCTGTCATTTTGACCCACACAGTGTATTTTTTGCTATTGCTACAAATATACCCGTGATACTTAGGACTGGTTTTGTGCTCCAGGGTCACATATAACATTTCACATTTGCAGTTAACCTGATCAAAGAGGAGCAGAACCAGACCATACCGCACGAGTCCACACCGCAGACGTGGCACGTGATGTACGTGGATCGCTACACCTGTCAGGACGGTCAGATGGACGGCACGCTAGAAGACGTGCGCTTCCAGATCACCATGATGAACCCGGATGCCGCAGGAAACCCGCTGGATCACTTCAGCGCTGAGGAGGCCGGTGAGATTCTGTACAGAAAAACACACTGGATTGACTGCATCTCACAAACACCCAATACAATGACCGTGTCCTCGCAGGGCTACACAGTTTCTACTTCCTGCTGATCCTGGCGTATTTCGTGGCGTCGTGCATCTACGTGCAGCCGCTGTGGCAGGCGTTGAGCAAAGGCGGCCCGATGCACACGGTGCTGAAGGTGTTATCCACGGCGCTGCTGCTGCAGGGAACATCGGTGCTGCTCAACTACATACACATGGCCCGGTCAGTGCTGCTACCCTTCCTGCTGAACTCACGTACAGATCATGATGATGATGATGATGATGTGCTGATGCTGTGTGTGATTGGACCCTCAGGTACGCTCGAGACGGAGTGGGAACGCCGCTGACGGGGAGCCTCGCCGAACGTGAGTCTGTCACTGCAGCACAGCGTCAGTCACATGATCTACACATGACAGACACTTCACTTGCATTTAATATGCTTTTTATGTATAAAGAAAAAAATCACTTTTAGAAATTTAATTTGATGCAGATGTTTTGTCTTTGACCCATGGACTGGTGAAATGCACACTTAAATTCACTGTAAGAGGCGTTAGATTAACGTGTGTGTGTGTGTGTGTGTGTGTCAGTGTGTGATATGGTGGCGCAGGTGCAGATGCTGTACATGTTGTTGAGTCTGTGTGTGGGCTGGTCTCTGAGCCGCAGCAGGAAGTCTCAGAGTAAACCGCTGCAGTGGGACTCGTCTCCGGCCTCCACGGCGCTCGCTCTGGCCGTCGTCATCGCTCAGGTCAGCCGCCTAAACGCACGTCAGTAGATCAAAACCAAACTGTACATACACAAAACACACAATAGAACAAACATGACATATACATATATCAGAATAGAACAAGATGTACAACATAAAACAGTTAA
>JAHKKF010496931.1:0-14959 GCA_019740295.1 Labeo calbasu | reverse complement strand
CATTAAAATAATACAATTTAAATACTTTGTATTGCCTTTCTCTCCCTGAACTCTGTGTATTCTGACTCAAGATAGTTAGGAGATCGTATTTTCTCCCCCAACTTCAAAAATCATTTCAAAATCATCCTACATCGCTGCAGAAGTACAAACCCAGTCTTTGCAAAGTGAACATGTAAAGAAGATCAAACAAATGGTAAAACAGTGATATGGGACGATTTTGAAGTTGAGGGAGAACATGAGATGCGAGTTTTTCGACATACCCTAACTGTCATGAACCGGAACAAAAACAGTTCAGGCAGGGTAAGACAAGACGAGCGTTAAATTGTATTATTTTTATGAAAATAACCGATCGTTACGCTAGATAAGACCCTTCTTTCTCGGCTGGGATTGTTTACAACCGCATTTGGGATCATTTGAAGCCAAAGTTCAAACTCGGGGCACCATATCAGTCCATTATATGGAGAAAAATGCTAAAATGTATAAAAAACATAATTTCTTTACGACTGAAGAAAGAAAGACATGAACATCTTAGATGACAAGGGGGTGAGCAAAATTATCTGTAAATTGTTCTGAAAGTGGACTTCTCCTTTAAGCTGTTACTAGCTAAATCAAAACAATCCTGTCCGTCGGACGTTTACATAGACACACTACGTAATCCATTAACGAATAGCTATACGTACCATTGTGCTTTTTTCAGAGGAGCGTAACCCCTACAAAGAAGTGTATCCAGAGATGTGGGTGGAGCCAGAGGCAGCGGCCTACATGCCCCCACCAGCAAAAAAGCCCCGCAAGAGCACAGCCACAGAGAAACCCAAGGTCAAAGACATCATCGACGAGCGGACTCGAGGTGAGCGGATACTCTCTCTGAACCAGGTCAGCGAGTTCAAAGAGTTCTCGCTCGTAAACACACACCCACACATGCTAAATCAGGATTATCGCTCTCATCTACTCAGCCGGCAGAGTAAACACAGGAGGGTGTGTCTGGAACTATGACAGGGGTCCCGTCTAATCCTACAAGTTTAAAGAGACACGTTTTGTATTGAATTGTGGCACATGTTCAAACAAAGCTTTAAAATGCCACTTTCACCTACATATTGTCTATTTGTTGTGGCTATAATACATGCTAAGGATTTCAAAATGACTTACCATGTTTTAGGGCAGGAAAACCTAACAGTAGTAATAAAGAGACGAGCTGTTAAATCAGCAGGGAGCTTTATTAAACAATCAAACAGAGGCAAACTGGAGCAGACTTGCACCATCTCCTTTGTGGGTTACATGTCGAGCCAAGAGTTGCACTCCACTTGCAACAGTTTAGTAGTTACAAATGGCTTTATATTTCACCTTAGTTAGCACACCTGCTTAATATTTAATGAAAACACAATAAAAAAGTGGTGCATTTAAAATCAAATAACAAAAAATGTTTTCTACTTTATTTTAAAATGTAATTTATTCCAAAGGTTGTGGATTAATCATGATTAATCTGTTTTTTTTTTTACATAATATACGTGTGTGTATTATATACATAATAATTGCACACAGTACACGTAAACACATATATTAGGCAAACACAAACTTTTATTTTGTATGCGATTAATCACGATTAATCGTTTGTCAGCCCTAATAAATACACATCAAAAGTTTTTAAACAGTAAGATTTTTAATGTTTTTAAAAAATTATTTTCTTCTCACCAAGCCTGCATTTATTTGATTCAAAATACAGCAAAAGCAGTAATATTGTGAAATATTTTTGATGTTTAAAATAGCTGCTTTCTATTTGAATATATTTTAAAATTTAATTTATTCCTGTGATCAAAGCTACATTTTTTTAGCATCATTACTCCAGTTTTCAGTGTCACACAACACTTCAGAAATCATTCTAATATGCTCATTTGCTGTTTAAGAAACTATTATTATTACTATTATTAATATTTTAAAAAAGAATTTATCTGAAATAAAAAGCTTTTGTAACAACACTATACCGTTCAAAAGTATATTTTTTGAGGGGGGATTATAGAAATTAATACTTTTATTTAGCAAGGATGCTTTAAATTGATCAAATGTGATGATGAAGACATTTATAATGTTACAAAAGATTTATATTTCAGACATTCATCAAAGAAACTTGAAAAAAATCTACTCAGCTGTTTTCAACATAATAATAATAATAATAATAATAATAATAATAAATGTTTTTTTAACAGCAATCAGACTATTCAAATAATTGCTAAAAGATCATGTGACGAGTAATGATGCTAAAAATTCAGCTTTGAAATCACAGGAATAAATTACATTTTAAAATATTTTCAAATAGAAAACAGTTATTTTAAATAGTAACAATATTTCAAAATCTCTTTTTGCTGTCAAATAAATGCAGGCTTGGTGAAAAGAAGAGACTTCTTTAAAAAAACATTACAAATCTTACTGTTCACAAACTTTTGACTGGTAGTGTATTTAAGAAGTATATGTAATATGTATTTATATTTAAATATAATATAAATCATATATGAATGTATGTGTGTAAATATTTAGTAATATATACTTGTATGTGTATGTATTTACATATAAACATGCACAGTACACACACAAATATTATGTAAAACCTTTTATTTCAGATCCGATTAATCGTGATTTAATCGATTTGACTGCCTAATTTCTTTTTTTAATTACAGAACTGTTACTTTACTGCTACTTTAGTATAATATGTGTTGCAAAAGGCACTATACAAATAAAAGCTGAACATTTTGATAATTTTAATTGAATTTAATGCTTGATTCTAACACTGCAAAATGTCCACAAAATGACATTAGCCAAGCAAATCTATTGGTGCTTGAGTGAGACTTTTAAACTAGTGTCAACCAGTACGATGAACTAGTATATCTTGAGATTAATTAATTAATGTCATTGTGGTAACTGGAATAATTGACTCCGAACCTTGCATTAATTTTTAATTCAGTCCAGCACCTGATATTTTTAATTATTTAGCTGTCCATCATAAATTATTTCTGACATATTTAATATGTAGTACCACTACAGTTACCAACATTATTTTAGTTCATAGCGTTTGTGGCATGGTCATATTGAATATTAAATAATTTAATTGTCAAAGTGATGTAAATGTAAACCACTGGAATTTCCATTCAACAAGATGTCAAATAAAAAAGTGTCTGGGCCAAATGTCTGAAACACTGGGATGTTTTCCAGTTTTTAAATGTTTTTTTTTTGTCTGTTGTTTTTCAGAGAGGCTTGTATATGAAGTTCGTCAAAAATGTAGAAACATTGAAGGTATGTGTTCCATATACGGATTGAGATGTGTTTCATAACTGGCTGTCTGTCAGTATTAGAGGCTCTGCTAAAATCTCTCTCTCACTTTGAACACTTCCAGACATCTGCATCTCCTGTGGCAGCCTTAATGTTTCCCTGGAGCACCCACTCTTCATTGGAGGAATGTGCCAAAGCTGTAAGGTAAAAGCCAGGAAATTCCTGCTTCCTACTTCCTTGAGGGCGGCTTTGTTTGCCTGCTTGTAATTTTATCATGTCCATTTACATTATTGGCAGATTTTTTTTTCCTGTGACTTCTGAAAACAAAAGTTACATGCTGTACATAATTATTTCCAAGGCAAACCGTTCATAAAATAAAATAAAATAAAATAAAATAAAATAAAATGTATTTAGTGAATGTTTTTTTTTTTATATCAACCATTTAACCTTAACCTAATTTAACCTGTCATTTTAATACTGGGCAGAATTTTAATATTGCTGCATCTATAGTATTAAATTATGATTTTTATTAAATAATAGACCTGATTGCTAATATATTTCTGTTTTAAAACAAATGAAGCACAATCAAAAATAATTGCTAAACACCATAAAATGTTCTCCTCTCTTCTTGAATGGTTCTGTAATGGCAAATGTTTTTTCATTTGTCAACCACATATGCACAGTATTCCAAATGAATTAATATTTTATGTGTTTGTCCTTTTATAGAACTGCTTCCTAGAATGTGCGTATCAGTACGATGATGATGGCTACCAGTCCTATTGTACTATCTGCTGTGGAGGGAGGGAAGTACTCATGTGCGGAAACAATAACTGTTGCAGGTAAGACAGACTGTCGGCAGTGAGTTAACCCTTTAAGCGCCAGGATTTTTTTTTTTTTGGAAAAATGCTGGATTTTGACATCAACATTTTCAAAAGCTTGTGGCTTGAAAGGGCTTAAAAATAGAGATCTACTGTAAATCAGAAAAATGTTGGGCATGACCGAAAGTTTATGTGGGGTGTAAATGTACTCATCGAATTTGCATATTATGATGTCATCAGGGGCGTTTTTTTTATCCTCATTCCAAATGATCAGAAAAGAGGAAACCAAAAATAAAACAGGAGAAACTACTAAATTATTACTCTATATAATAGTAAAACACATGTGAACAGTAGCCTCCTTTTTGATTACTTCATCGGTAATATTCAGGAAATAGTAGGTATTGAATGATTTTTATATATATGTTGAACTTATTAGCCTACATTTTGATCAGTTCATCAGTAATATTCTGGAAATAATAGAAATTGAATGGATGTTTGCTTTAGTTTTTTGTGTGTGTGTTTTTTTTTGTGTGTGTTTTTATCCTTATTCCAAATGATCAGAAAAGAGGAAACCAACAAAAAAACAGGAGAAAGTACTAAGTTATTTCTATATTACTATACTATATAGTAGTAAAACGCATGTTGTCCAGTGTCGCTGAATCCAGAGAGCTAGTGCTACTTCCAGCCTCACGTTCACCCCTGCCAACCCCCATGTACCGGGAGATGCGTGATTATTAGACGACCGATCGTCATTTCCAAAAGGCAAATATTCCCCTTCAGAGTCAGAAACGGCAAACAACATTTGCAACACATTCTCACAGTACAACTTTTTATTAGCCATTTGTCGATTTTCTCTCACAAATCTCCCAATTTACTCGCACGCTATGAACTGAACTGCTTCCACATCAGTGATACGATAGCTCACTTGTATCACTTGTAGCTCACAGTACTTGCTCTGCTATTTCCTCAAACATGGTGAATAGGAACATGATGTAATTTTGGTCTAGAATCAAAATACTACATATGTGCCATCTAGTGGTAGGGAATACAAATGAGATATTACACCATATTGGGAACTACAGTCTATTATATTAAGTATGACATCTTGTCGCAATTTTGTGACTTTGGCGCTTACAGGATTAAAGGAGAAGTCCAAAACAAAGATTTACATATAATGTACTCACCCCCTTGTCATCCAAGATGTTCATGTCTTTCTTTCTTCAGTCGTAAAGAAATTATGTTTTTTGAGGGAAACGTTTCAGCATTTTTCTCCATATAATGGACTGATATGGTGCCCCGATTTTAAACTTCCAAAATGCAGTTTAAATGCGCCTTCAAACGATCCCAAATGCGGTTGTAAATGACCCCAGCCATGGAAGAAGTGTCTTATCTAGCGTAACGATTGGTTATTTTCATAAAAATAATACAATTTATATTATACGTGAATCTTTGTTTTGGAAGTGGACTTCTCCTTTAAGATGTAATGTTTCCATTTTGTGCTTCAGTTTTGCAATGATTCCTCAATTATGTGTTTGGTCCTGCAGGTGTTTCTGTGTGGAGTGTGTGGATCTGTTGGTGGGGCCCGGTGCGGCGCAGGCAGCTATTAAAGAAGACCCATGGAACTGCTATATGTGTGGGCCGAAGGCTCAGTACGGCCTGCTGGAGCGCCGGGCGGATTGGCCTTGCAGACTGCAGCACTTCTTTGCCAACAATCACGACCAAGACTTTGTAAGTAGCATATATGTTGACTAAAAACTAGCAGTGTGAACTCACCTTAAAAAGCCATACCTTAAAGGGAATCCCAGTTATTAAGACTTGTATGGCTTAGTATAACAGACATAGACAAATGGTGTCTCTTACTGAAATATGTATTACGTTCCACATCACTATGTAGGCGCCGTCATTTCAATGACATAAAATGGTTGCATTCAGTGAGCTATTGGCGCTACCTGTTGCTATTTTTACTGCAAAACAACTCAGAAAATAAAATACTCATATGATGCCACATTGTGCAGTTTTAGGTTGTAATTTTCAGTTGAAGGGCAACAAGAGAAGCGATGAAAGACTGCTTTCCTAGTGATAAGAAAAGGAGAAAAGAATAGAAAGATGCCTGTGGACAAATAAAACTTCCTAAAGACCAGTGATGGGAATAACAGCTTGTGGGTGTAGTTACATTAGAGATGATGAGTTTAGATGCGAAAAACTGGAGCTTGCGTTGATGTCATACGGATTAATTTATCAGAGAATATTTGTTGTCGACATGACGTTCATTTAAAAGTAGACATTTAAAGCTTTCTATACATATATTTCTCACATCTGTGAGGCAGGTATTCACTGAGATTCAGGTTGTTTTATTTACGTGTCTGTTAAGAGAGGTGACAGAGACGGCAGAGAGCGCACCCTGTTTATTTACTTTATTTTACAAAAGCACATTGTTTTGCTGTTATTATGACTATACACAAATAAAAGTAGAAGCTTTGCAGTTTCAGACGATACCTTATTCTTATCTGTGCGTTCAAAAATGATTAGTTCTTTCGCAGACATCAGTAAAAAATGAGACAGGCCGCACTGGTGTGGTTTTCAACCCCAGAGGGTTAACCGCGTTGCCGCAGGATGTTTTTCATGGTCATCGTATCAGCATTTTATTTTCCGAGTTGTGTTGCGGTAAAAATAGCAACAGGTAGCGTCAGTAGCTCACAGAGTGCAACCATTTCACATTATCGAAATAATGGCGCCACACGTAGTCCAAAATATGTATAAAATGATGTGGAAATTTTAAATAACGGAAAATCTTTTATGGGTTTTCTACTACATATTTCAGTAAGAATCTTAATGATTTCTTTAAGGACAAAAAAAGTCCTTTTTCAATGTCAAACTTGATTCCAGCTGGTGTATGAATCATATATATTGCCATTCAAAAGTTTTGGGTTAATAAAATGTATTTTATGTTTTTGAACCAAGTCTCCTATGCTCACCAAAGCTGCATTTATTTGATTAAAAATACAGTAAAAATGGCAAAACTGTGAAGTATTATTCCATCATAAAATAACTGTTTTCTGTTTTAATGTGTTTTCAAATATAATTTATTTCTCTGCTGGCAAAACTGAATTTTCAGCATCATTACTCCAGTCTTCAGTGTCACATGATCTTTCAAGAAACATTCTAAAATGTTAATTCGCTGTTTAAGAAACATTTATTATTATTATTATCAATGTTGAAAACAGGTATTAGAAATCTTAACATTATAGGTGTCTTTACTATCACATTTAATCAATTTAATGCATTCTTGCATTTCTTGCTTTATTTCTTTAATAAGTGCATTAGTTTAACATACACTGTTCAATTCTTCAAGTCATTCCTGTGGGACGTTCTGAAGCTTGTCTCAGTGAACAACAGTCAAGATTCTCATGGAAAGTCTGGGAAAATCAGGAAATGTTCAATTTGTAATTCCCAGGCCTAGAAAAGTCATGGAAATAACTGTAGTGAATATAGCTTTTTCTATTCATATTCAGCTGTAGAAATGACATTGGCTATAAAATAACTCTTTTAGAGTTCAGTCCCTATAACTGATTTTTAAAAGCCCTATCCAGTAATCGGGAATGCCTGGAAAACTCACTGAAAAATCGTGAAAATGTGTTGATGTGTTTAACAGTAACCATAGAGATCATTCTGGAATCACATTGTGAAATCATTTTGAAGCGCCGCAACATGTCTAAAGATTAACAACGCTAATAAATATGTATTTTGTTTTCCTCTTTAAATTTCACAGCCGTAAATACCACATTGTTTGAGCAGCTGTGACCATTTTAATCAAAACTGGTGTGGTTTACAGTTTAAACTTGAATGGTTTGAGAGTTTTATTATGTAATTATGTGACTCCTAAACCATTTGCTTTCCAGACCATGTGAAAGAGCAGCTTGGCTAACGGCCAGTGTGCTGAAGAGCAGCCAGAAAGTGTTACAGTCACAGTGCTTTGTGCATTGAGTACACATCTTAACCACATAGAGTTTTAGCTTACACACTCCACTCTTTAAATGCACCACAGTACAGGTTAGCGAGCGTTCGCTATTGTTAGCGTTATTGAATACTAAGACGTTTAACAAAGACCGCAGATAAGCAGACACACTTAATCACAAGAAAATGCTTAATGAAACTGGCCGGTGATACTGCGTTTATTGTACAGCCGCTCAACAATAACCCCTTGTTACTGGACTGGTTTAACGTAAAGGCCTCTTTGTTGGTTACAGACAGTATGTACAGACAGGTGCTCTTTCATTACCAGAGCAGTGTGCTTTAAAGGCCTCTCTCTCTCTGTCCGTCTTGTCTGTCTCTCGTCCACCCCTCTTTTTTTTACTCCTTCTTCTTTCTTCTCTTTCAGGAACCACCAAAGCTCTACCCTCCGGTTTTGGCAGAGAACAGAAAACCCATTCGCGTCCTGTCACTTTTTGATGGGATCGCAACAGGTTAGTGAAGAATGTCCGCCCTTTCTTTCATCCTCTCAGCAGAAAATAGTGCTGATCACATTACACTCATCCTGGCTTTTAAAGTGCACTTAGCTTAACTGTTATACTGGCTGCTCGTCAATACTGCTGTACTGCTCATGTTCTAATGTGTGATTTTACAGTGAGGATTAACTGCAATCGCAGTTTTGACCCTCTAAATGGTTCGTGTTCGTCATTAAAGCCTGATTATTATGTGGCGTATGCATATTTGGCGGACAAGAGAACGATTTATCTGATCACTAAATACTCAGTGAAACTTTTACTGTAATATAATTTTAAATCCATCAAATAACTAGCTGCTAAGTTGAAGTCACATTTGAGACAATATTTGTTCACGCAGTTTTCGCAAGTTGTTTACTCAGATTTGTCGTGTTTACCGACAGAAAGATGCACTACACGATCCCAGCTGAGGAATAAGGGTCTTATCTAGTGAAACGATTGGTCATTTTATAAAAAAAAATATATATTTATGTACCTTTTAACCACAAATGCTTGTCTTGCACTAGCTCACTTACATACATAGTCATGTTGGAAAGGTCACACATGACGTAGGCAGAAGTACTGACCCAGTGTTTACAAAGCGACCGTGCAAAGAAAGTCAAACGCCCTTTACAAAAAAGGGTAAAACAACGATGTCGGACGATTTTAAAGTTGGAGGAGAAAATGAGATGGAGTTTAACCTTTTTGAACCGGAGTACACAGACAAAAAAACTAACCACGTGACCTTTCCGACATGACTTCACACATGTAATGTGTGAAATTGAACTAGTGCAAGACGTGCATTTGTGGTTAGAAAGTATATAATTTTTTTTTTTTTTTTTTTGGAAAATGAAAATGACCAACCGTTTCACTAGATAGGACTTTATTCCCTGGCTAGGATTGTTGAGAGCCCTGTGAAGCTGCGTTGAAACTGCAATTTGGACCTTACACCTGTTGATCCCCTTTGATCCCCTTTTGTTTTCTTTAAAAACCTTAATTTCCTTTCAACTGAAGAAAGATAGACATGAACATCTTGGATGAAATAGGTTGTTTTGAGCCAATGCTGTGAATGCCATGTGACTAATCACTTTACTGCCCAAAAAACTGTGTAATAATTAGCAAAAAAGTTAGTTTTGTGATGGTGTTTGTGATTATGCCAGGGCTGCTGGTTCTGAAGGAGCTGGGTATCCAGGTGGAGCGTTATGTGGCCTCAGAAGTGTGCGAGGACTCCATCACTGTGGGAATAGTTCGGCACCAGGGACGCATCATGTATGTGGGTGACGTGAGAAACGTCACCCGTAAAAACGTGAGTATCAACCTTCACCTGTCGAAGCTGTTTTAAAGCGGTCATGAACTGCCTTTGTCTTTTATTTTGTACTGTTCTCTGAGGAATTTAATATTATCAAGATTTTAACTAAAAAAGCATAATAATTTAGAAGTGATAAGCTATTTTCTGTCCTGCTTTTATCCTCTCTCAGCAGAACGCTCTGTTTGAATCAGCGTGACGGATTGTAGACTCAGAAATATATGCCCACTGCTGTGATTGGCTAATAGCGTACATTCATTCCTTATAGATGGACACCACTGTGATTTAGGCTTAAAACACATCAATAACTCAGTACATAAACGATCTGTAATAACAGACAAAGCAATAGTGACCACGTAATGAAAAGTTGCTCACACTTGTGGTGGCACAGCATCGTCTTTTAGATTCAGTCTTTTTGAAAGTCCTGCATTGAATTGTGTCGCTCTGGGATAACCTCAGTTCCCTGAGACAAGGGAACAAGCATTGCGTTACTGACGCTATGGGTAATTGTAAATGAATCTGCGGTAAAATTAAGTAAACAAAGGACTGAGTTCTTAGTGACACGATCTGGAACTTCATTAAAAATAAAGTTCATCCACTTCTTTCCTAACGTTTTTCCACAAATTGGCACTGCAGAGTGTCCTGTTGTTTTCAGAGCCATCTTTATCATTTTGTTTCTGCGTAGACCTGCACATTCGCCTCTCTGGTAAACACCATGCGCAAATCGGTGGGCATGGCTAAACAGTCAGTGACGTCGATCTTCATCTGCAGAGGCGGCGCTTATCTACACTATTACATCATACATGGGAACATTCCAAAAGTTTTGGCAGATTGACTTCAATATAAGCTGTTTTTAGACTAACGACAGTTTTGAGTTCTGAAACTTACAGGATGTTTTTATAGTACAATGACCTCGTATATGTCAAAAGATCAAGGGAATTTTGGTTTCTCAGTTCATGACCCCTTTAAAGCAAGTCTGTGCATTTGGTGGCCATTTTGGTAACTTGGTGATAGCAGTTTTTTTGAGCACAGCTCTTGTCTACTTTACAAAGACCGGAATCTTTATAACTGTTGCCAATTATCAGTAACTTTTGACAGTAATGATATCATAAATTGGCATCTTTAGGTTAAAGGGGACATCAGAAGCCCGTTTTCCACTAGTTGGTATAATTCTTTAGGATTTTCATGAAATGTTTGCAGAATACTTTGGTTAAAATTCCTCAAAAGTCGTGTAAAACAACACCTTTTTACTTTGTCAAAAAGCTCTGTTCACAGTGATCCTTTTTAGTGCATGCCTCTTTAAATGATAATGAGCTACTGCTCACCCCGCCCCCCTCTTCCATTTTTTGTTTATCCTGTGGCACGTTACCATCAAAAACAAAACTAATCCACTGCATCCTCAGTGGCTCTAATGTCGGGAAAAAAAATTAAGATTTTTATGTTTACTTTTACATCCAAATACAAAACACATTACTATCGCTACAGCTGCTTGAGCGTGGAGAAAATGGCGGACAGCGTACAACTGGCTGAGGGTGGGAATATGCTAATACAGTCAGTCAGCGGTTGTGGGCAGGGCCTGAGCAGTGTGACATCATACTGCTCAGAAAATCAAAATGGCTTGATAATTGAGACTGTTTTGGTTTTTGGGGTATAAAAAAAAGGAGTGAATGGGTTTTTATTATTGTAAGGTGGTTGTGTCCACACACTGCTAAGACACATTTTTATTAAACACCATGTAAAGTGAAGTTTGCATCTGATATCCTCTTTAAACCTATGTCAGGGTGGCAGTTTCTCTCATTTGCTTTTCAATGAATGGTCCGTTTTCTTAATGAACCATATAGGTTCATATTGTTTAATCTTTTTTCTCCCTTTGTCTAAACTTTATCTAATCTGGTTCATCCACAGATCCAGGAATGGGGTCCTTTTGATCTTGTCATCGGTGGAAGCCCGTGCAATGACTTGTCCATAGTGAATCCAGCAAGAAAAGGTCTCTACGGTAGGAGTTTATTCAGCTGTGTGTCCTAGCCTTAGTCTTTTTTAAATAGTATGTTACTATATGTATTAGTGTTGACACTTTCAAATACCATTCAAAAGTTTGGAGTCCGTATGATATTTTTTAAAAGAAATTAATAATTTTTTAATTCAGCAAGGGCACATTAAATTAATCAAAAGTGACAGTATAGACTTTTATAAAGTCAGAAAATATTTCTATTTTAAAAAATGCTATTCTTTTAAACAATTAAAGGAGAAGTCCACTTCCAGAACAACAATTTACAAATAATTTACTCACCCCCTTGTTTTTCTTCAGTCGTAAAGAAATTATGTTTTTTGAGGAAAACATTTCAGCATTTTCCTTCATATAATGGACTGCTAACTTCCAAAATGCAGTTTAAATGCGGCTTCAAACGATCCCAAATGCGGTTGTAAACGATCTCAGCTGAGGAAGAAGGGTCTTATCTAGCGTAACGATCGGTTAATTTTATTAAAAAAGACGCTTGTCTTGTCTTGCTCTCCCTGAACTCTTTGTATTCTGGCTCAAGACAGTTAGGGTATGTCGAAAAACTCAGATCATATTTTTTCCCTCAACTTTAAAAATCATTTCAAAATCATCCTACGTCGCTGCAGAGGTACCGACCCAGTCTTTGCAAAGTGAACATGCAAAGAAAATCGAACACCCTTAACAAAAAAGGTAAAACAGCGATATAGGACGATTTTGAAGTTGAGGGAGAAAATAGAGAATAATAGAGAATAATAGAGTTTTTTGACATACCCTAACTGTTTTGAGCCAGAATACAAAGAGTTCAGGGAGAGCAAGACATTAAAAGCATTTGACATTAAAAAGTATATAAATTGTATTATTTTTATTAAAATAACCGATCATTATGCTAGATAAGACCCTTCTTCCTCGGCTGGGATCATTCACAACCACATTTGGGATTGTTTGAAGCCACATTTCAACTGCGTTTTGGAAATTCAAACTCAGGGCACCATATCAGTCCATTATATGGAGACAAATCCTGAAATGTTTTCCTCAAAAAACATAATTTCTTCACGACTGAAGAAAGAAAGACATGAACATCTTGGATGACAAGGGGTGAGTACATTATCTGTAAATTGTTGTTCTGGAAGTGGACTTCTCCTTTAATTCAATTCATCAAAGAATCCTGAAAAAATCTATCACGGCTTCTGCAAAAATATTAAACACAACAACTGCTTTCAACATTGATAATAATAAGATTAAGAGATGTTTTTGAAGCAGCAAATCAGCAGATTAAAATGATTTCTGAAAATTCAGCTTTGATGACAGAATTACATGTTAAAATATATTCAAACAAGAAACAGTTACTTTAAATAATAATACTTTATGTAACAATATTTTACAGTGTTACCATTTTTACCGTATTTATCAAAATAAATTCAGCATTTAGTAAAACTTTTTCAAAAACATTAAAAATATTACTGCCCCCAAACTTTTAAATGTTAGTGTACTGTATATCTTACTTATATTAATAACACAGCTCACTTATTTATACATTTTTATGACTGTTGTAATATTAAGTTTCCATAATGTTTTTCAATATGTTTCTTGTCTTTCAGAGGGCACGGGTCGACTCTTCTTCGAGTTTTACCGGCTGTTACATGAGGCCCGACCTAAAGAGGGAGATCACAGGCCGTTCTTCTGGCTCTTTGAGAACGTGGTGGCCATGGGCGTCAGCGACAAGAGGGACATCTCTCGCTTTTTAGAGGTGTGCGACTGTGCTGAATATGTCTTACATTGTCAGTGGGGCTTTAATATAAACCAGTAGGTTGTGCTGCCACCTAGTGGTAAGGTGACCTGCTGTGTAGAAACAAATTAACCCCTCACATGCTTGCTAGGGTCAATATTACAGATGATTTAGGACGTATTTTATTTACATCATATAATATTTTATCATCTATTTATGTATTTTGAAATTTATTTGTCTATGTATCAACTTAAACAGTGCAACCCAGTGATGATCGATGCCAAGGAGGTGTCTGCTGCCCACAGAGCTCGCTACTTTTGGGGAAACCTGCCTGGCATGAACAGGTTAGTTAAATGTGGACTCTTGATTCATTTCATTATTTAATCTCTCACTTTATCATTTTACTTCTTTATTTCTTTCTCCCCTCAGACCGTTGACCGCTATGTGCACTGATAAACTGGACCTTCAAGATTGTTTGGAACATGGCAGGACAGCTAAGGTATTTCTTAGACCAACCCTTGATTGATTTTTGGATAAAGCAGTTTAAATCAGTTTCTTTTTGCATTTTTTACAGTTTGATAAAGTGCGGACCATCACCACTCGGTCAAATTCCATAAAGCAGGGCAAAGACCAGCACTTCCCTGTCTTCATGAATGACAAAGAGGACATCCTGTGGTGCACTGAGATGGAGAGGTATGATGAAATGTCTTCTAAGTTCAAAAAGTTCTAAGCTATATCTTCAAATGTAAATGTGAAATGTCACACTGACATTTATTCAGCAGAGGGATCTCGGGGGCCTGCTTCGGTGAACAGTGAGTTTTATTTCATATTGATTGAATCATCAGTCATCTACTGGCTGAATGAAACCATATCCTACTCAGTAGAACAAAATGTGGGTACATGTCAATACAATGATGACAATGATGTTTTATGTAATCCATTGATATACAGTCATGGCCAAATATATCGGCACCCTTGCAATTCTGTCAGGAAATGCAACCCTTCTCTCAGAATATTGTTGCAGTTGCAAATGTTTTGGTACTCACATGTTTATTTTTTTTGTTTGCACTGGAACAATGCAAAAAAAACAGCAAAGAAAAGTCAAATCTGATACAATTCCACACAAAACCCAAAAAATGCACTGGACAAAATTATTGGCGCCCTTAACTTAATATTTGGTAGCACCCCTTTTGGAAAAAATAACTGAAATCAATCACTTCCTGTAACCATGAATGAGTTTCTTACACCTCATCTACTGGAATTTTGGGCCACACTTCTTTTGCAAACTGCTCCAGGTCATTCAGATTTGAAGGATGCCTTCTCCCAACTGCTGTTTTGAGATCTCTCCACAGGTGTTCTATGGGATTCAGA
>JAHKKF010496929.1:0-35498 GCA_019740295.1 Labeo calbasu | reverse complement strand
AAGTTTTCTACCATAAATATATCAAAACTTAATTTTTGATTAGTAATATGCATTGCTTAGAACTTCAGACAACTTTAAAGGCGATTTTTCTTAGAACATAGATTTTTTTTGTACCCTCAGGTTCCAGATTTTCAAATAGTTTTATCTTGGCCAAATACTGTCTCATCCTAACACATCAATGGAAAACATATTTATTCAGCTTTCAGATGATATATAAATCTCAATTTAAAAAAAAATTGACCCTTGTGACTGGTTTTATGGTCCAGGGTCACAAAATAATGATTATATAATACACGAACAATACAAGAATAGATCTATAAATCCATATATAAATAAGAACATGAATAAGTTTTTTTCTACAAACAAGAAAATAGTTAAAACCTTGTTAAAGGCAAAAAAATGCTTTAGTTTTGTCCACTGGCTAACTCTCTTAGTTTGTGACATGCTGATACATATTTTTCTGGTGTTGCGATCATGCTGGAGTTTTCTCCTAAAATATTAAATTTTTCTGCATTTGGTAGTGCCATAAAATTTGGTTGTATTTCTTGGAATTTAGTGAAGTATACTCACTAACTCACTCACTCAAACAGTCTGCACGAGCTTGATTTGGCACAATATCAATACATTATCAGTTGCCGTTTACACTGAATGCAATAAAATCACAATCATTCTTGCGATGACATTTACATACGGATGTGAGCGTAGCTGTGACGTCAAAACGGACCAGTTCGGAATCAGCAAGACAAAAGATTGACCGGCTGGCCTGTCGGGCATAGGTCTGGACCGATCATACAGAAAATCAGCTGATTCTGGTCCCTGGCCAGTTGATCAATGGATCGATCTCTAAAATATTTAAGTTTACTAAACCGATCATAAAAAAATGATTTAAGACCATTTTCATTTAAAATAAAATGTGAATGAAATGCAGCTTTTATATTGGATTCAAAATAACGCAAATTTGCCACCTTGACCAACAGAATGCTGTTTGTTTTGAAAGTGATTTCTGTGTGAGCTGTGGTTTTTTTTTTATGCTTACAAAGTCTGTTGTCTCATCTTTTTCAGGATCGCAAGTTGTCCAAGTCGGAGCGGCAGCGTTTTAAAGAGGAAGCCGGAATGCTGAAGGGTCTTCAGCATCCCAACATAGTACGCTTCTACGACTCCTGGGAGTCATCCTTGAAAGGGAGGAAGTGTATTGTTCTGGTGACTGAACTCATGACATCTGGAACACTCAAGACGTAAGTCCTCTTATACTTTTTTTAAGCCGTGTTTGTCATTGAGGCCACCTGCTATGATTGACTTGTTTTCGATGCCCTTGTAGGTATCTAAAACGGTTTAAGGAGATGAAGATCAAAGTCCTGCGCAGCTGGTGCCGGCAGATTCTGAAGGGGCTGCACTTCCTCCATACCAGGTCGCCTCCCATCATCCACCGGGACCTCAAGTGCGACAACATCTTCATCACCGGACCTACCGGATCTGTCAAGATCGGAGACTTGGGCCTGGCCACCCTCAAGAGGGCCTCCTTTGCCAAGAGCGTCATAGGTACGGCTAAGTATTTGCAACTGCATAACCGCCTCCAAATCGAAATCCAATCCATCCGAATTGTCCGACTCAGATTTGTGGTTGGGGGAAAAGCGAATCCTTCATTCCATGTTTCTTTTTCAAGTTTCTTTTCTTCCTCTGCTTCTTTTCAAAGCGTGTTTTAATGACAGTGGCGAGAAAGCAGACCACAGCGTTTCCCTGAGCGCTCGAACCGCAGCAAACCAGGGCTCCCGCTTTATGGAAGTTTAGTTCAAACGTAGCTTTTGTCTTTTCTTCTGTCCTCATTGCCACAATTTCAGGTACCCACAGACAGTAAGTAGTTGCGGAGCCGTTGTAGGTATTTTGTGACTCGTCTGCAGGGAAACCTGATCTGATCATGGGATAACGCTAGAGCTAGAGCTGAGCCCTGGGCTGGCAGGTACCGTGAGTGATCTTTTGCTCTGGTTCGGAAATTTGTGGTCTGTTTCTTCAGTCAACCATGATTTAATGATGATGATGCTAATGAATCTGTTCATTTTTTCCCCCCACAAGGAAATGCTTGTTTTCTTTCAGTGTGTCAGTGTCTGGAGCTCAAAGCCTTAAACTCTCTGCTCATCTCCCTTGTACTTTTAGCTTTAAGATCTTTGTGTTTTTTTTTGTTTTGGAAGCCTTAGGCTCTAATTTCAGGTCTCCCCTTATTCTACTTTAAGGATTATTTAGTGTACTGCAGTAGAGACAGTAAGTACGCAGAAATGAGCCTGGTAAGTCCACCAGTATTATGTGACACATATCAGACTGAATCATTACCAATATGGGAAGTTTGTCCGTGTGAGACCTTTGTCAATGGGTAACTTGGTTACTAGTTCTGCTGGTGCACAGAACATCACTTTTCGGTAAGCTATGGAGTGTTTGAATTGCTCAACCTTTTCTCTTCACAGGTTAACCCAAAGGTAGGACTTTTGAAAGGTTTGTTTTCCATAGCTAGTGCTTCGGTTTGGTCTTGTGATAAAAGCATCAGGCCCCCTGACCACGGACTTGTTTTAAACTTGCTATTTGGGCTAACAACTACAAAATTCAGTCTATATTGTTTAGAGTCATGTGGTCAGTCCAGGCCTTCGAGTGAGTACTGTGCACCAGTCTGGTTTTTCACATACACAGTCCTGCCCTTGAAGGTCTTACACAGAGAAACTTGGGCTTCTTATCATTGCAGTCTAACTGAGGGCAGTTTCCCCTTCCTCTTTTTTTTTTTGTTTTTGTTTTTTTTTTTTACTTTCTATCCCCTTTTTGCTCTCCTTCCCTCTACCCTCTCTCTTTTCTCGCAGGTTGTGCCCGAGCGGTCTTCAGCGACAGCATCATCTTCCTCTCACCTCTTCACTGAGAGGGTGTAATAGGGTACTGAGAGAGTTCTGAACCATTCTTTTAATTTAAGGTACCCCTGAGTTCATGGCGCCTGAGATGTATGAGGAGAAGTATGACGAGTCGGTGGATGTGTATGCCTTTGGGATGTGTATGCTGGAGATGGCTACTTCTGAGTACCCGTACTCCGAGTGTCAGAATGCAGCTCAGATCTATCGCAGAGTCACCAGCGTAAGTCCACACTTCACTGGCGGAGGAGAGAGTCCCCGTGCACTCATCCTCCCACTATTTTAGTCTTTTTACCCCTCTGTGGGGGTGTTTCCTTTCTGCTTTTTTCTCACACAGTGGTAAGTTGGTTTTTTACCTCTACCAGTAAATGCTGAAGCCTCTCACAAAACTACTGATATCAGACAGTTATAGATGCAAACTTAAGCCTGAGTAACTCAAAATGTAGTATTTTTAAGAAAGTCCAGCCCCAAGTTAAAGCCATCTCTGCTTTCTACATGTATGATTTGTTTCCTGTGCTGTGTTTATAGGGCGTGAAGCCTGGCAGTTTCGACAAAGTGGCTATTCCTGAAGTGAAAGAGATCATTGAGGGTTGCATACGTCAGAATAAAGATGAGAGGTGGGCTGACATTCACCATGCGTTGTTGTTTATGCATTGTAATTTTCACAACCTGTTTTGCTTTTTGTCCACTGGAAATTTATGGTAGGGTATTTTCGGTGTTTCAGTTGTTACACCACAGTTTGATACTGAAAAAGCTACGCAGTGTTTTTTGACTTTGGTCTATGTTATCACACAGTTAATCCAGTTTTTATCACATTTAAGGTCATAAAATGTCTTTTACATGCATGTTCTTAACCTGATAATGCTTAAAGGGATAGTTCACCCAAAAATGAAAATTCTGTCATCTAATTTCTCACCCTCATGTCGTTCTTAACCAGTAAGACTTTTGTTCATCTTCAGAACACAAATTAAGATACTTTTGATGAAATCCAAAAGCTCTCCGACCCCGCATAGACAGCAATGCAACTGACACGTTTAAGTCCCAGAAAAGTAGCAAGGATATCATGAAAATAGTCCATGTGACATCAGTGGTTCAACCATAATGTTATAAAGCTATGAGAATACTTTTTGTAGACGATGAAAACAAAAATAACGGCTTTATTCAGCAATTTCTTCTCTTCTGCATACGTCGTGGTATTCTTGTAAAGACATTGTTGAGTAAAGTAGTTGTTTTTGTTTTCTGTGCGCACAAAAATATTCTCATAACTTCATAAAAGTACGGTTGAACCACTGATTTCACATTTCCACTGACTTTAAATTTTAAAGTGTCCCTAATATTGTGCTGAAGTCCCCTACGACAGGTTTAAATGCATTTAAGATTAGAAAACATTGTACTTTTCTCCGAATATACTTTTAATATCAAAATGATTTTGAAACTATTCGTTCTAAGCAGTTCTGAGCTTAAAGGAGAAGTCTACTTCCAGAACAACAATTTACAGATAATGTACAATTTACAGATAATGTACTCTTTTGATGTACAAGCTTGTAGCGAATCCTACGTTGAACTAGCCGAGATTAGAGAAGCAGTCCTCGGTAAAATGAATAGCACACAACAAAAGGTTTGAATTGTATTGATGTGGCATCTTAGAAAAGGTGAATTTGAACCACTGATTCTTCACAGCATCATCTTTCGGCAATGAAAACAAAAACTTGCTTTCACAGCACAGAACAGTCTTCTCGATGTAAACACTAACTAGCAGAAGTGTTTGTGGGCAGGTCAGAGTCTTCGTATTTCGCGGGCAGACGGGGATTATGATAATGTGTTACCTAGAGACGTATATCAGTAACAGGCAGAAGATTCGAAAATATGACGAATTTTTAAGGCGGGACAGAGTCGAATCTTTATGTATAATACACATTTTGATTAACAACTTTTTGTTTGCATTGAAGAATAGCTACGTTACAAATTGCAAAAAATATATTTTTCGAAGACCCATAAGACCTGCTTTTTAACATCCTTACTACCTTTCTGGGCCTAGAATGTGTCAGCTGCGTTGCTGTCTGTGCAGGGTGAGAAAGTTCTCGGATTTCATCAAAAATCTTAATTTGCTTTCTAAAAATAAACAAAGGTCTTAGGGGTTTGGAACGACAATGCATGTGGTTATGTGGTTACGTCAGAATGAGAGGGGAAAATGAGTTTGAACAAGTTCCCTATGACATTTTGGATGCTTTATTTAACATTCAATACCCCTGAGTAAGATACACAAATAATTAAGTTTTGATGTCATTACTGAAGAATAAACTGATTTTTCAAAACATTGGTTTTGGTTTGTATGTAAACCAGTAAAACTGACTCATTGTAATTAAATTTGGGCATGGACAAACAGGAGTTGCAATCAGGGCCTAAAGTAATTATTAAAATTTAAAAGGCTATAATTAACTTAATTTGTGTACTTCACATTTCAGAATAAAAACACAGCATATATTGTACGGGCTTGCAGCTTCAGAGCAGTTTGCCATCAATGAGCAATTTACAGCACATTTATACTGAACAGTTGACTTTTTTTGGTTAATGGCAATGTTTACTTCTTGGTGTTTATTTTAGAATGTTCTAGAATAGATGATGTAAGAGTGCATATTACATTTTCATATTTACTGAGCATTTGGAATAGTAGCAGACCTTGTGTATTTTGTGCCTTTTTATAATTAAAAGTCCTGCTGTAGGCATACAATTGTATATCTGCTTATTATTGGTCTACTGTCTCTTTTAATTTCACAATAAGCTGTGTTTGGCTTTTAATTGGAAGTAAACTCTTGTGGCCTCTCTCTGTGTTGCCCCATCACAGGAAGGAAAGACTAAGAATATTATTTAACGTTCAGTAGATAGATTCACTAGATGGGCACCATATTCTGTTTATTACCTTTGTTTTATCAATAAATGTTCTCATTAATATATTGGTACATGTCTTAATTTTTTTTTTAGGTATTGCATCAAGGACCTTCTAAGTCATGCCTTTTTCCAAGAGGAGACTGGAGTGCGTGTGGAGCTGGCTGAGGAGGATGATGGAGAGCTGGTGGCCATAAAGTTGTTGCTGCGGATTGAGGATGTCAAGAAACTTAAAGGGAAATACAAAGAGAATGAAGCCATTGAGTTTTCCTTTGACTTAAATAAAGACGTCCCAGATGATGTTGCCCAAGAAATGGTAAGATACTCGCGTTTCTGCTCTGTTACCGAACTATCCACCTTTTTCTTCAATGCGGAAGTAAGCCTTTGGGTGAGGCTTCCAGTTTATTAGCCGCTATTATTCGCAATACACAATTTGAAGTCCCGATCAAATGATTTGTTATGTGTTTTGATCTAAATCAAATGATTTGCGATCCGCGCTCCGAGTCCTGATCTGAAATGATGGTTCGCAAATCATTATTCAGTTCGGAACTTTGGAGTGGGTTTGCGAATCATTTGACTTGGATTGGGACTTCAAATCGCGTAGAGTGAATCATTTGATTTAGATCGGGACTTCAGAGCGTGCATTGCAAATCATTTGATTTAAATCGGAACGGGTTCATGAATCATTTTGCGAATTGAATGATATGCGATTTGAAGTCGCGATCAAATTCAATTATTCGGAGTAGAACTTCGGAGCATGGATCGTGAGTCATTTGGATTGGAACTTTGGAGCAGGTTTGCAAATCATTTGACTTAGATTTTGACTTCAAATTGTGTATTGCAAATAATTCCATTTAAATCAGGATTTTGGAGCACGTATTGCAAATCATTTGATTTGGATCGGAACAGGTTCAAATTAAATTATTCAAATTGAATGATTTGTGATACGCAAAGTTCCGATCTGAGCCAAATGATTCGCAATCCATGCTCCAAGTCCTGATCTGAAATAATGATTGATGAATCGCTATTCAGATCGGGACTTCAAAGCGTGGATCGTGAGTCATTTGATTTAGATCAGAACTTTGGAGCGAGTTCGCAAATCTTTTGATTTAGATTCAGTAGAATCTGTGGTACTTCAGAGCATATGTGGCGAATCATTTTCTTTTTTTCTTTTTTTTTTTTAAACCTTGGTAGAAAACAGTAGAAAGGCAGTACACAGTTATAAAAACAAAACAAAGGAAGAAGAAAGTATACCCACACATACAAATCTCTTAAGAAAATTAACCATGGTTTTACTATAGTAAAGGTGTAGTATAGTTTGTAATACTTTAGTAATAGTACGTTGCATGTGCTTCACTTTATTTTTGCCATTTTGTATTATTAGTATATTTTTATTTATCTGTTTATCTTCTTTTAGAATTTAAAAAGAGAAGACATTGTTTGATAAGTGAGATCTCTGATTGAAGTCCCAAAAAAGTAGTGCTTGAAAAATCCTTGAAAGTTCTGGAATTTCATTTGACAGTATCTGTTCGAACCCTGAGAATAACAGAACGCAGTAAACAGTAAAACTGTGTGCACTACAAACCAGTGTGTTCATAATTAAGATCATACATTAAAATAACATTGTTAGACACTCCAATTTGCAATATCAAGCAGCAAAACAATCTGTTTTGTACAGTTAAAAATAGCTGAACGCGGATGAAACCAAAAGCCAGACCCATAAAAAAATTACAAATGGCCACACCCTCTCTTACGGGAAGAAAAAGGTGAATAGATTCAAATTGTTGATGTTTTAAATCTTTAATTGGCCTTTTTAATCAAGTTAAAATCTGAGTAATCTTTTTTCACAAGGTCGATTCGGGTTATGTTTGCGAGGGTGACCACAAGACCATTGCAAAGGCCATAAAAGACAGAGTGTCCCTGATTTCTCGTAAGAGAGAGCAGAGAAAACTCGTGAGAGAGGAACAAGAAAAGAGGAAAATGGTACAGGAGACCGACCCCTCACAGCCACATACCAACACCACAGTCAAACCCTCTGGTCCCGCTCTGGCCTCGGTCATTATGGAGTCTGAAGAACATGAAGGAGACCAGCACCAGCAACAACAGCAGCCCGGAGCCTCTGCTTCCAGTTAGTATTGCAAAACAAGTTGTTTTGCTCTAATAAGATACAAAAAAATCCAATTGCTTGATGTTTTTTATAGGAAAACGCTCTGAAAGTCTTATTGTCTCACAGCTGTAGGTTTTGTGGATGCTCAAGGTTCACCGTCTGTCCCTGAGACTCACCCTGCCCAGCCAGGCACGTCTTTCAACACCGTACAGTCTGATGCGCAACCACAGCACACCATGACCCATCCACAAAGCATGGTGAGTCATTTCCTTTGTATTAACCTGTCATGTTAATCTGAAGAAAAAAAAAACAAAACACTTGCTTCTTGGCTTTCTCTGCTAAAATGCTTTTCCTCAGCAGTCACAGCACCCAGCCCAGGCCCCTTTGCAACAGCAGCCGAGCAGTACTTTGACCCCGGGTCCCATCGCCCAGACTGCAACTGCAGCCGCACCCCAGGTACACTTCATGTGATCCATAACATAAAGACAAAACATCTTGCTGTATAGATCTGTTGTTTGTTAAA
Source organism: Labeo calbasu (assembly GCA_019740295.1). Classification (NCBI taxonomy): domain Eukaryota; kingdom Metazoa; phylum Chordata; class Actinopteri; order Cypriniformes; family Cyprinidae; genus Labeo; species Labeo calbasu. The sequence continues at coordinate 27,100 of JAHKKF010496929.1, read as the reverse complement.
CATAAACCAGAGTTAAACATAAACAAGAGTATAAATTCCCCTCTTAGGTGATGGGTCAGACGGCGACTCTGCCCTCTGCTGTTCAACCTACCGTCCCCTTGCAGTACCATCAGCCACCTCAGGATGGCAGCGCTCCCCCTCCGGGCCCTCAAGTCTTACAGGTACAGTATGAAGAGTGCCCTCTGGTGGCTGAGCTTGCATCTTCCATTGGCCTGCATGTTGCTTGATGAATGTTGCGTGTGCTTTACGCACAACATTCAACTTCTTGGCTGTTCATACGTTAATCCTACTGTTCTTTGCTTCTCCATTTCTTCCTTGCATGCTGGCTGCTCTTACATGCTTGTCAGATATGGGCATGTCAACTCAGCCCTCCTGTTTTCTCACCACCTCCAAATGCCGAACAGCTCTATTTTCTATATCAGGCCTGTCAGGTACTAGTCGTGCCTAACACTGTGGTGTGTGAATTAGCAGTTCGCCATGTGGGTTTTTAGCGCAGAAAATATCTACAGTGCTTATGCCTTGCATATAAAATATGTGTATTTAAAAATATAGTTTGTAATGGTAAACAAGAATTGATCAATTTTATACCAGATTTTCTTAAAATTCATTTATAATGCTAAACAAAAAAAAATAAAATTACTGACAAGTACAAATTTTGAATAAATGTTATACAAAATGTTCTTTTAATGTCAGTAATTTAGTGTAGTCTACTGTTCAAATATTTGGGGTCGGTATGATTTTTTTAAAAATGTTTTTTGACTGTTTTATGACTCTTTTATATGATTAAAAATACAGTAAAATCAGAATAATTAATTTTAACAAATTTAAAATAACTTTTTTTTTTTTTTTTCTATTTGATAATTTTTTATATATTTTCAAATAGAAATAGTTTTTAATTCCTGTGTTATTTCTGTGATGGCGAAGCTGAATGTTTTAGCTTCAGTTTGCTTTCATGTCGCATAGGGCTCTATGATTTCCGCAATGCAGAAAATGTGGACAGCATCACAGAATCCAGTCATAAAAATGGAATTTACTGTATAACGCGGAATGCCACTTCTTCCTGTTATTGTGTGTGTAGATGATTGTGATTAGGTGTCACTGGAATGAAAATGTTCTGAAATTCTGAACCAATTCTCTATTATAGGCACCAGTGAGTGTGCCCCAACCGCAGCCGGTAGAGCAGTCACAACCTCAAACATCTCTGGTTCCAGCCTCCACAGAAAGGTAAAACATCTTTTTTTGTAATTTGTGTTTATTAATATTGACATTCCAGTAGAGAGAAGTTTAATCACTGATGTTTTTGCTGCCCTCAGTGGTCACTCCGATGCCGCTTCTGGTCAGAGCGATGGTAACGAGGGCAGGCACGAGGGGCGCTCTACGAAGCGACCCCAGAGCCGCTCTGTACGCAGCCGCTCACGCCACGAAAAGATGGCCAAACCCAAGCTCAAGCTCAATGTGCTAAATGTAAGTTCTGCTGAAATCTAATTTGATTTGTTTTTAATAATGGCATTACATTTTGATGTATATTTTACTATAATAATAGTTTAATCATAATTACTTTTATGGGGTTATTGATCTGTTTGTTTTTGTAGATTTCTAATATTGGGGACAGAGTCGCTGAATGTCAGCTGGAAACCCACAACAGGAAAATGGTCACATTCAAATTTGATTTGGATGGAGATAATCCTGTTGAAATTGCTCAAATTATGGTACACCCTTTCTCTTACTTTCACCTTTTTTCAGTAGAGTGAATTGATTGCCAGAGACCTCTTCATTTGAAATTACAACTATATTTATTACAATATGTATTGGGCTTTTTTTGCATTTAGCATTTTATGCATTAAACAGGGTTCGTACAAGGTGCTTAAAGTGCTTGAAGTACTTGAATTTGACTTTTTGAAATTTAAGGCCAGCAAACCCCTTGAAAATAACAATATTCCTGAAGAGGAACTTGAAAAATGCTTGAATTATTAAAAGACAATGTATCAGTGAAATAAGCGTTTCATTTTTTTAAATGAGCACGTATTCACACAATTCAAAAAACGTACGTCATGCGTCATAAAACTAGCGAGCTAAGCCAGTAGCAGTGCTGACAATGTCGTGTAAACGTGGCTGAAGACGTGAAAGAGGAACAGATTAATCAAAGCAATTGAGTGAGTCATTTACACTGGAACTGCTCAGATTGATTCAAACTTGGGACTTCAGTCATTTATTTTAAGCGATTCAGTAGCAAGATTAAATTAAATGAGCCGTTCATTTTCGAATTTTGATATAGCTTGTAATGATTAGAAAAAGCAAGTATAGTGATATACGTGAAACAGCTTTTTAAAACTCAGAATCTGTTAAACCAATGCGTCACCCAACTGTTTACGAAGCGAAGTGTTTGAAACACTCCAATCGGATCACGTATCGTGAATCATTTGTTTCAGATCGGGAATCACTTGAATCATTTAATTTAGAGTGGAACTTTGCATATCGCAAATCATTTGATAAATATTTTTATTTATCTATTTATCTTTTTTAAAATTTGAAAGACATTGTTTGATAAGCGAGGTAAAAAAAAGTGCTTGAAAAGTCCTTGAAAGTCCTGGAATTTCATTTTATAGTATCTGTACGAACCCTGATTAAATGAATAGTTCACCCAAAATTATAAATTCTGTCATTAGTTACTAACTGTCGTGTCGTTTCAAACCCGTAAGACGTTCTTCATCTTCAGAACACAAATTAAGATATTTTTGATGAAATCCGAGAGCTTTCTGACCTTGCATAAACAGCAACACAACTACCACGTTCAAGGCCCAGAAAGGTAGTTAAAACATTGTTAAAATAGTCCATGTGACATCAGTAGTTTAACCGTACTGTTATGAAGCTACAAGAATACTTTTTGTGTGCGAAAACCAAAATAATGACTTTATTCAACAATTTACCAATAACCAGACGCATACATGTGGTGCTGCTGACGCAGGTGAAGCAAAAAAGAGAAGAAATTGTTAAATAAAGTCGTTATTTTTGTTTTCTTTGCGCACAAAAAGTATTTTCATAGCTTCATAACATAAAGGTTTTAAATGTAAGGTTTTGTTGTTTTAACAATGTCCTGACCACCTTTTTTGGTACGTGGTAGCTGCATTGTTGTCTATGCAGGCTCAGAAAGCTCTCAGATTTTATTAAAAATATCTTAATTCGTGTTCTGAAGATGAACGAAGGTCTCAAAAGTTTGGAACGATATGAGAGTGAGTAATTAATGACCGAATTTTCATTTTTGGGTGAACTATCCCTTTAACATTTTGGCTCTCAATATCCAGGATGTTAAACTTCTTTAAATATTTAATAAAATTCGATTGTAATTCTGAGTGTGTATCTTCGTTTCAAGATCCAAAGTGATTTTATCTTGGAGAGCGAGCGGGAGTCCTTCATAGTACAGGTTCGAGAGGTCATTCAGATGGCAGATCAGAAAGGAAAAGCTCAGAAAAATAGCCAAAATCAGGTACATTATTATTATTATTATTATTATTTATTTTTTTTATTTTTTTTCCTCCAGACCTTAAGAACAAATATGAGAAGTGATTCAAAGACTACAAATGAAATTTTCTCCTTAACACATGTTTCTTCAGGTGAGCAGAAATTTGGACCAAGTACCTGAAATTTTAACATCCAGTGTGCCTGGTAAGTGTACTTTGTGGTGATTGTCTTACGTTTCATCCGGCATTATCTTGCAGCCTGTATCATTTGACATATATGACATATATTTAACAGGTGTGCCACCTAGCGTAGCAGCACAGGTTGTACATTCAGCAGGCCGGCGATTCATAGTTAGCCCAGTGCCTGAAGCAAGACTTCGAGAACCGTTTTTTGGACCTCCTTCTGCAAACACATCATTTGAAGACTCCACACCAGGTCTGATTTACACATTCTCAGTGTAAAAAAGTGCTTCAACATATATATAGTGCCTTGCAAAAATATTCATACACCTTCATTTTTTCACATTTTGTTATGTTGCTGCCTTATGTTAATCTGCTTTAAATTGCTTTCCCCCCACATCACTCTACACTCCATACACCATTATGGCAAAGCAAAAAAACAAAACAGATTTTTAACATCTTTGCAAATTTATTAAAAATAAAAAAAACAAAATGATTCCATTGCATAAGTATTCATACCCTTATCTGCAACATAAAACATGAAAAAATATGAAGGGGTATGAATGCTTTTGCAAGGCACTGTATCAAGTATTTGTGATATTATGATGTTTAATTTGTATCTGCCATGTAATAGCTGACATTAAGACTGATTCCATGTGTTCTCATATCCAGCATCTGATCCCACATCAGCCAACAGTGTTCAGCAGGACCAAGCTAGCTTTGCCCCTGGCTCAACCCAGATTTCTGTGGTACCACCCACACCTGGAGGTCTTGCCCCAGAGAGCTGTCTCCCTCCTACTTCTCAATCCTTATATCAGAGTCCCGTCCCAGCAGCCACTGCAACTCTAACAACAGTCACCACTCAAGTAACCACTCCTACACCATCAACCACTCAGCAAACCAGAACAGGGAGGACGTCTCCTTCTCCAGCCCCAACTGAATCACCAGCACCACGTCGGCTGTCGCTTCCAACCCCTTCCCAGATTCCCCAAAACATTGTGGCTGAGAGCAATGGCTCGGATCAAGCTCAAGCCGGCATCCAGCAGGTGCAAGTCGGCCCCTCGTCTGTCCCTGCGGCGCAGACGTCTGTGACGGGAGATGGTGAGAGTGATGTACAGGGGAAGCCGCCTGGAATTGAAGACATCCATGCTTTAGACCAGAAGCTGCGTTCCCTTTTCAAAGACTCCTCCCAGAGCTCCTCTAACCAACTTGATGGATCTGGAGAGACGTCTGCATCCTCCCCACCCAGCACTATCAGCACGAACACTTCTGGCTTTGTCTCCGGTGTCACGCCTTCCAGTTTATCTCTCAGTTCCAGTGGGAACTTTGCACCTGGTGCTTTTGCCTCACTTGGGACACCTACAAGCTATGCCCAGACACCAACTGCAGAGCCATCCTCACAAAGGCCACAGGTGGGGGGAAGTTACTGATTTGCTGATTTAGTGTCTTAATTTGAAATGAATGAATGAATAAATACATACAAATATTAAATAACGATTAAAATGTTAATACTTGCATATCTTCAAAACGTAATGAAAATATGTTGTAAATTTAAGTAAAAAAATTACTTTTCACTTGCTAGTTATACCACATGACATTTTTAGTGTAATTAAATGTAAATGTCTCTTAAAAATTATATAAAATTTTTCAAGAACAAATTAATCTAATTTGAATACAAAGTATATTTCTAAAATCTTAGATTTGTTTTATTACTTTACAGTCTTATGTAAGGGATAATAAATCAATCAAAAGGATTTTAAATGCACAACGCACAGGCAAATAACCACCCGATGCAAAGCAGAGCGTGCTGTGCGCCTTTCTTTACAAACAATTATTTCAAAAACAGTGATTTTACCACCTTGTTTCTGAGGAATATAATGATCTAGTATCTAGGTTATTAAGGAAAGCGTTGACTACAAGTTTATGTGTGTGCAACGCAATCTACGATCTCTCTCTCTCTTTGTGTGAGTGATGTGTGTTGGTTATTGTGCATCGGTTAAAGCAGCGTATTAATACAGAACGGTGATTAAACTGACTTGGAACTACCTGCATTAAACGGTTTTACTGCATACCTGCCAGCCAATGCGAATCCAGTATTCAGACAGACCATGGAGTAATTGTCATTAACCTTTTAAAACTATACATTGTATTTCACACTTATTCATATTTATACACACATTCTTTTTTACAGACCTCCGTAGGTGTAACTCTGACAGATGGACAGATCAGCACTGAGGAGAAAGAGCCAGCAGCATCACCACCTGAGAAAGCTTTCAAACTTGGCCGATTTCAGGTAGCCTTATAGATTTCTCAGGGTGCATTTTGTACAGATTTGTACAGCAAGTTCATTCACATCCTCGTTCTACATTTCAGGTTTCGGTGGAGAGTGATGAAATCCCAAGCACTGCTCAAGATGCAGTAGTCGTAGTCTCATCTTCCTCCATCACCCCATCTTCAACAACAACATCATCGTCATCCTCTTCCTCATCATCACCGTCTTCTCTCTCTAGCCCTGAAAACACTGTTCATAAATCTCAAACTCCTCCCAGGATCAGCCCTGAACCCATCCCATCTACCACTACAGTCGGCCGATTTCAGGTGACCTCCAGCACTGACATCAAAGTGGGCCGCTTCTCAGTGACTCCAGCAGAAGGGAAGAGCTCCTCCGTAAGCTCTGCTGAGGGACCAGACTCTGCTAAACCGACCCCTTCCAGCGTGTCCATCACAAATCACTACCTCAGCAGTGACAACGACTCGGAACCAGAAGATGAGGGCTTTAAACGAGAGATGAACAAGCTCAGGGAGAGGTACCTTTGTTTTCTATGAGCTCATTCATGATAACTGTGTATTATGTGTGTAGTGCATCACCTATTAAACTTGAATTTCTTTTTGCAGACATGTGGTCGAGATCCAGGCATTACAGAATAAGCAGAAAAAAGAAATTGAGGAACTCTATACACGTCTGGGCAAAACGCCGCCCTCTGTGGTGGTCCCTCCCACTGTGGCCATTGCGGCTGGCAGACGGAGACCTGTTAAGGGCAAGGGGACCAGGTCAAGAAGTGGTAGCGGCACTGGTTCTTTTCAACAAGGTATCAGAGCTTAGTGATTCACATTCAACTGTAACTGGCTTGTGAATAAAAAATGGCTTGAAAAATGTTGTTTGGTTTTGTCTAGGGAACAAACAAGCTGTACAGAGTGGACAAAGTTCAGTCAATCAGTCAGCCACTGGAAAGACTGAAACAATATCAGGCTCAAACATTCAAGGTAGGACTTCCATCATTTATTGAGTTTTCCATGTAAACATGTCCATATATGATTTTGTTTTCTTTAGTCTCAAAATGCTCAAGTTTTTCTCATTGGCCTGTATTAATTGTAACCTACAGGTACCACGAGTCCAGTAAGAGAAGAGAATGGACAGAGCCATGACCAGGACCAAGCACCTGCTGCTAATCTGCAACATAAGGGCACATTCACAGCTGATCTCCATCAGCTGGTTGACAACTGGGCCAGGGATGCCAAGAACAAGATGCCACATGTCAAGAAAGGCTCCAGAAAGAATGCGCAAGCGCATGACGTACGTTAACTCATTATTTTGCCAGAAAACTTGAGAATATACTAGTCTAACGAGAACCAAGTTTTGCTTACAGCAAAGGAGAACCAGTCCCCCCTTGGCTTATATCAAAGTCCTACAACATTTTTCTTTACAATCCTCATCTTGTACGTCTAATTCGTGACCGGTGTTCTGTTTTGCTCTCTTCTCTGCACGTTCGCATTCGCCTATGTCATCCGCTGGAACGCCACTCTCTCATGAACACGTACAACAGTTAGCGGAAGCTAGAAATTGCAGTTTATAAATTTTCTTACGCAAACACATTGCTTCTCTTCAGAAGGCCTTCATTAACCTGTAAATGTAGTTTTAAAAACATATTTTTTTTAAGCATTTTTATTGGAATCAACTGGGAGTCAGACCTTTTTGGTACAGTTAAGTCTCTGACATAAATCTACCAGTGTTAAAGCTGGCATGAAATGAAAAATCCGTCATTTTTGTAAATGCTTATTAGAATTTCTGTTGTGAATGATTCATGAATGCAAGTGTTTAATTAAACAAAATGAAATCAGTATTAATTAAAACTCAATCTGGTGACCTATGCCAGCCTTCTCCAATCAGTCTGATTAAACCCCACTCCTGTACTATCGACTTCAAGCTTGTGTTCATTTTTGAGTGCAATGAATTAAACCAAGTCTCTGCCCTATACTATTTTTATATTCTATAATGCTCTCAGATGTGTGACAGTACAGATAAAAAAAGATCCGTCGCTACTTCCGTTTCATTGCAACTTTAGCAGCTGGCCGACAAAGTGATACACACAGTAATTCACTGTATTATGGTGTTACTTAGCGTGGTTGGAACCAGAGCTGCTAGTAACTGATTACACGTAATCTGGATTGTGTAATCAGAAAATAACCAAAACGTGTATTTTAAAATACTCCCAGACTACAGTTATTTTATGGATTACATGATTACGTATTATTCACACAGTAGACATAAATTATTCATAACTTATTGATACTCTCTAATTCCTTTTTTTTAATCTTTTAAATGTTCATTTTTGAAATATCCGATTGCTTTTTGACACTCAGAAAGTGTTCCAGTTTCGTGGACATTCATACAAAAACTAGTCACTAGTCAAAAAATAGTGCAGTTTAAACGATTAATCGCATCCCAAACAAGTTTTTGTTTATATGTGTGTACAGTGTATATTTATTATGTGTATATGTGACCCTGGACCACAAAACCAGTCTTAAGTCGCTGGGGTATATTTGTAGCAATAGCCAAAAATACATTGTTTGGGTCAAAATTATAGATTTTTTTTATGCCAAAAAACATTAGGAAATTAAGTAAAGATCATGTTCCATGGAGATATTTAGGAAAATTCCTACTGTAAATGTATCAAAACTTAATTTTTGATTACTATTATGCATTGCTAAGAACTTCATTTGGAAACTTTAAAGGTGATTTTCTCAATATTTAGATTTTTTTTTTTTGCACCATCAAATTCCATTTATTCAAATAGTTGTGTCTCAGCCAAATATTGTCCTATCCTAACCATACATCAATTGAAATCAAGATTACTCATTAGTACTAATCAAACCCAACTCTCTCCTTCCACAGATGATGCCGCGTAAATACTCTGCACCAGGTCAGCTTTGTTCCATGGGTGGTCACATACCAGCCGCAGTCAACCCCACAGCCGGACGGAAGGGTTCACTATGTCTAACCAATCAGCAGTACGGCTACACCTGCCCCACCTACAGCATGCCCCAGTGGACTCAGGCAGGCCCGCTGTCATCCACCGCTCCCCCTGCAGGACTACAGCAGGGCTTTCTAATACCCTCTGGAGCTCACCAGTCTGGAAACAACTGCGGGTCAACCAATCTACGGACCACTCAGGCGAGCTGAAACCACAGGGTTGGTACAAGGAAGGGAAGAGCGGTGCCTCACGGGGTTGAGATTATCGGACCTAGTCCGTTACATGGACATGTTTACATGGCAAAGACTTTCAGGTCCATATAATGTGACTCGGGTTATTCGAATCTGACCTAACCTGCTATTTAAAATGATTGACTGATAGATGAATGTGTACATTTGATAAAGAGGCACAGGAAGGGTTAAACATCAGATACATAGCCTTATAGTAGATACCGTAATAAAGTCAGGCAGTGAAATACAATGGTGTTGCAGTTTACCTACAGAAATGGATGGAGAGATGAAAAGAGAGACTCTACACCACCAACACAAGCCTGAACGAGTGAGTGTATCCTACATACAAGTCTAGATTGTTGCAAGATGGATACAGAAGGTAGGTAGGTAGGAAGGAAGGGATGTTGGGAGTAGCAGCATTTTAGACAAGTATTGAGGGACTTTTGTCTTAAGTTTGAACTGAAAGAAAGAGGATGTGCAATTGAGGGAGGTTTAAGCAGGGTTCTATAGCTCTTTGTACTTGCACGTATTTCATAGCATTGTTCATTCGTGACTTTTTTGTTTTTTATATCATTTATGATGAGCTTACAATAATACAGTGTATCTTATATAGACAGTCACCACTACTCCCTGTCCACACCATCTTTTTTTTGTATGTAAGTGGATAGAAGGCTTATTTTGAATAAGGGTGAGCATCCTGAAAGCGTATTTCTTCATCCAGTCACATGTTGCTTTCAGTTTGAATGAAGCTAGCCTTAAACCACAGGATTACGTCTTCCCCTGTCTTTGAAATGTCACGACCATCAAAGCCCATGCAGATGTGCTGTAGTAAATGAAATACTTGATTTTGGGAAGTGACCAGCTTTGTGCATTTGACTGCAGCGACGTAGAAGTACAGTATTAAACTACAGCACCTCATAACCAGTTTGTTGATATCACTCCCCCAAACCATTTTTTCTATACCACAAATTGAGTGCCAATTGTTTGCGGAAGTGACATGCCGTCACCTCGAAAATGATCCGCTTGACTTCTCTAGAGAAGGTAAATGTTACTGCAATGCAGAAAACGCGCCATTTAAAGGTTTAACCGACCGGGGAGGTTTTATTTGTTACTTTTGATACTTGAGTCCTTTGTAATTGACCAGAACCACATTTAGACACAGTAAAACTGCTGAAATACCACTAATCACAGTCACATGCTCCTTTCACATAACTGAAATTCTGAAAACAATCCATAACTCACTTGTTCCCATAGAAAACAGCATTAAATTTGTGGGGTCAAAAATTGCTGCTGATGTTTTCTTTCAATATTTCTCCATCCAGGGTCCTTTTGGTGATTATCTATGGTTTTGTGTTTAAAAAAAAAAATGTATATAAATATATATATTCAGAAGCTTAATAAAACCTTTTGGACTTTTGCTCCTCCCACTACATTGTGCCATTTCTTAAGCGTTTTCCAGAATTTTACCTTTAGCAGCAGTCGTACAGATACTGTAAAATGAAATTCCAGAACTTTCAAGAATTTTGCAAGTCTTCTCAACTTTTCAACTTTAAGATAAATAGATAAAAATATACTAATATACTAATAAAACAAAATATATATAAATAATGTGACGCACATGCAAATATTATACTACACTTTTACTACAGTAAAACCATGGTTAATTTTCTTTTTTTCCTTTTCTTAATTTGTATTTGTGTATACTTCTGTTTTTGTTATAACTATACTGCCTTAATTGTTTGAGGTTTTCTACTGTTTAAGAAAAAAAAACGTTTTAAAAATTCACAAAACCACTCCAAGATCCTGGAAACAAATGATTCGCCATACGCGCTCCGAAGTCCGAAATGAATCAAATGATGAGCAAACCCGCATTTTCAATTCAGGACTTTAAATCGCAAATTATTTAATTTAGATCGGAATGGGTTCATAAATCATTTTGCACATTGGATAATTGAAGTCCCGATCAAAAGCAAATGATTCAAATCAAAAGTTCCGATGGAAGTCTAATGATTGTGATCCATGCTCTGAGTCCTGATCTGAAATGATGGTTTGCACATTTTTACTCAGATTGGGACTTTGTATTATTGATTGTGAGTCATTTGATTTAGATTGGAACTTCGGGGCGTGGATCGTGAATCATTTAGATCGGGACTTCAAATCGCATAGCACAAATCATTTGATTTGAATTGTCCAATTCGCAAAATGATTCATGAACCCATTCCGATCTAATTCAAATGATTTGTCCCTATCACTTTTACTATAATAAAACCACGGTTAATTTTCTTAAGGGATTTGTATTTGTGTATACTTTACTCTTTTTGTTTCAATAACTGTACTGCCTTAATTATTTGATGTATTCTACTGTTTGAGATTTAAAAACAAAACAAACAAAAAAAAAAATCAGAAAAAAGATTCACTAAACTGCTCCAAAATCCTGGAAACAGGTCCAAAATGAATCAAATGATAAGCGAACCTGCACCAAAGTCCCGATCTGAATCAAATGACTCACAATCTATGCTCCAAAGTCCTAATCTGAATAATGATTCATGAACCATCATTTCAGATCAGGACTCTAAGCACAAATCATTTGACTTAGATTGGAACTTAGCTTATTGCAGTCATTCGATTTAGATTGGAACTGGTTCATGAATCGAGTTGAGTGATTCAATGATTCACAAACTGAATGACTCCAATGATTTGTCATACGCAATTTGAATCAAATGATTTGCGATATGCGACGTTCCGATCCAAGTCAAATGATTCAGGAACCTGCTCCAAAGTCCCAAAAATCAAATGATTCGCGATAAGCGATTTGAATTCCGTATCTGAAACAAATGATTTGCAATATACAATCTGAACAGAGCTCTTTGAAACATGGTTTTATGGATTCAGTGTGATGAAAGCTCCGTTTCATCACCATGCGTTTGTTAAAATCATTACAAGCGATGCAGAAATTCGAAAATTAAATTTTTTTTGATCTGGCTTTTGCTAGTTAATCGCTTGAAATGAATGATTAAAGTCACGAGTTTGAATCAATCTGAGCGGTCCCAGCATAAATGACTCAATTGTTTCAGTTCATCTGTTCCTCTTTACAAATCTTCAGCCATGTTTATACGACATTGTCTACTACTGCTGACTTAGCTTGCTAGTTTTATGACATTAACTTACATAAGCAGGAAAAAACTGTTTTTTAATTATATGAATTTTGTGTGAAAAGATATGTACATATACTTATTGAAAAAAATGTAACAATTATTGCATAGGTACATTGTCTTTTAATAATTCAAGCACTTTTCAAGTACCTCTTTAGGGATAATGCTATTTTCAAGGATTTTCCAGGCCTTAAATTTCAAAAAGTCAAGTACTTGAAGCACTTTAAGCACCTTGTATGAACCCTGCTTTACGTAATTATTCACACCCACTGCCATCAGCTATTAATAAAAATAATAAAATGTGGTAAAAAAAAAAAAAAAAAAAAAAAGGCAGAAATACTTCAATCCATTCCATAGATTTTTATTCTCCAAAAATCAGAAATAATATTAAAAATAGTCCTGCTTATGCTTCGATTGTATATTACAAATTAGGAGACCAACACAAACGTATTAGCTTTCCATATTCACAAATTAGTATTAAAAAAACAAATCTATATAAAATATTTTCTAAAAGAAAACAATAAATAGTTAAATTCTTTACGTGTCCAGTCTTCGTTTCTTCATCATCTGGCCGTGTCTGTATGGGCTCTGTGGTCCACCTTCATTAACAATTACAACATCATCACCATAGGTTCGTATTTAAAAAGAAGCTAACGTTATTTCTTCTTAATGAACAGGCGAAGTCAACAAGCACAAGCACAGGCTTGTTATGAATTGTGGGCCACAGCCTGCCAGCTCTGAGAGTGTTAAGTCACTGGCTATTTATATTAATGGGGACGTGGGATGTATGCATGAGTAGAGAGGCAAAACCAGAACTCTGAGCATGTATATACTTGCCTGTTTGCAATGTGTGTGTGTTGTTGTTTTTTTTTTTTTTTTTTAATGAGCATGTATTTATTTTGCGAACATGTCAGAGTGTACCTGTAGTTCTCATGTCAGAGGATCTGTACTGGCCATATCCTCCCTGGCCTTGAGGAACAGCATGGCCCTGGGGTTGAGCTGGCGGTCTCAAGTACTGGACTCTCTGTGGGGTCTTGCTGCGCGTCATCATCTTGTGCTGGCTCGGTGTCGTGGGACGGGGAGGTTCTGCGGAGCCTGCTGCAGGATCGTCGAGCATATCGATGCCGTCCAGAGTGAAGTCCCACAATTCCGGGTCGTCTGAGCAGAAGTGAGAAGTGTTTATGAATTTTACCTTACAATCTAATAGCCTTTTCTTGTATTAGTTTAAAGGATTAGTTCACTTCCAGAATGAAAATTTCCTGATAATTTACTCACTCCCATGTCATCAAGATGTTCATGTCTTCTTTCTTCAGCTGAAAAGAAATTAAGGTTTTTGAGGAAAACATTTTTTTTTTCCCTCGATATAGTAGACATTAATGGTGGCCAACAGGTTGAAGGTCCATACGTAATGCATGAATTCAAGCTAGTGCAAGAGGAGCATTTGTGGTTAAAAGTATATGATTAGTTTTTTTTTTTTTAAGCTAAATAAGACCCTTATTCCTCACTGGGATCATGTAGAGCCCTTTGAAGCTGCATTGAAACTGTATTTGGACCTTCAACCCGTTGATCCCCATTGAAGTCCACTATGTAAAGAAAAAACCTGGAATGTTTTCCTCAGAAACCTTAATTTCTTTTCGACTGAAGAAGGACCTTTACATCTTGGAAGACATGAGGGTGAGTAAATTATCAGGATTTTTTTTTATTTTGGAAGTGAACTAATGCTGTAAAACCTCAGTCAACAAAAATGGTTACACCAGATTAGCGAGACCTATAAAAGGGGGCAAAAAATTCTGTCATTTACTAATTTTGTCATTTTAAAGACATTTTTAATGTAACAAAATTAAAAATTAATGGACTCTTGCTTTTCCATGGAATCACAGTAAAAGAGAACAGAACTTTCAAGCTTCAAAAAAATATGTAATTACAAAATTAAAATTTTTAATTTAATATATCTTTAAAGCAGGATTTTCAAACTTGATGCCCCAAATATGATAATTCCCTTGCAAATGACCCCTTTCTTCAAAAACATAAAAGGCAGTCAAATATTTTAATATGCAATTTTACTGATTTTATAAAGACAGTGCTGTTTGCAAATTAAATATTTGCTTTTTATAGTCACTATACTAAAGCCAAATCATAATATTATCTGAAATTTTTTTATTATTATTACTTCTACATTTATTTCCTGTTAAAAAACTGTTTGTCAGAAAGAAAAAAATAAAATAAAAAAAAATCAATTTTAGGATTTCTGACCAGTGAAATCCCAACATCTATATATTCTATAACTGCTGAAAAACCATTGTTACATATATTTAAAGAAACTGATGAAATTCAAGAACTTTCTAATCAGCAACACGTTCAAGACCCAGAAAGGTAGTAAGGACATCATTAAAATAGTCCATGTGACATCAGTGGTCCAACTGTAATGTTATGAAGCTACAAGAATACATTTTGTGTGCAAAGAAAACATGTACCTTGCGTTGCTCTTGTGAATGTGTGTAGAAAACTGACACAAAAGAGAAGAAATTGTTGAATAAAGTCATTATTTTTGTTTTCCTTGCACACAAAAAGCATTTGCGTAAGCTTCATAAAATTACGGTTGAACCACTGATGTCACATGGACTATTTTATTGATGTCCTTACTAATTTTCTTGGCCTTGAGCATGTCAGTTGCATTGCTGTCTATGCAGGGTCACAGATCTCTCAGATTTCATCAAAAATATCTTGATTTGTGTTTAAAAGATGAACGAAGGTCTTACAGGTTTGGAAGGACATTAGGGTGAATAATTAATGACAGAATTTTTATTTTTGGGTGAACTATCCCGCTATTATTTTGTTGCCACTGGCAGCCATTAAAATGTTTAATATTTTTCATAAACACCCTAGGATAGTGTTCACAACCAGTGGCCAGGTTCCCAGTTTGAAAAGACCTGCTTTAAAGCAGCCAGTATTTACCATCACTGTCTAATCAGTGGCAAAGCTGATCGTTTATTATAGTATATGTTCCCAGTGCATATATACCATGTCCACACCTTTCTTAAAAATACTCCTTACCAGCCAGATACTCCTCCTGCTTAGCGGTCACCAGGTGTCCATTTGGTGTACTGTGGTTAACAGGACCTACAGCCTGTCCTAAAACGATAAACCCACCGATGGAGAGCGCTACACACCTGACACTCCTGCAGGCAAAGGCTTGAATCTTTTATACTCATGGCTAAAACATGAACCCTTAAATTTTCCATCACACCTTGCTTAGACTGCAGCTTCGGCTCAGTGGAAGCGTTAGACTGCTGGGGTTTCTGCTCCTGTAGCAGCTTCTTAGCCTCCATTTCCTGTCTGAACTTTTGCTGCAGCTGCTGCTGTCTCAGCTTCCTCTGCTGCTTGGAGTCCAGCGGAGGATCAGACGAGGACAGGTCAGCCATGTCAGCTGCTGACCTAAGAACACAGAGAGAAGCAGATTTATCATAAGTGCAGCTGGCTAGTGTTGTAGTTGAAGTTAGCACCAAATAAACTCACCTTGAGGTGTTGCTGGGCCTGTTTTCAGAGTCCTGGTGAGCTGACATGTTGCCAGAATGTGCTGCCGTGTTTGTCAATGAAGTCCTGGAACCAGTGCCGCTCTCATGCCCTCCTTGTACAGGGTGACTTCCTATCCGCTCTAAGGGGATGTTGGCTGGTTCTTTTTGTTTGATAAATTCCCTGCTGTTGGCTCGGGCCAGGCTGTCGAACCTGGCCTTCTCAACAGACGGCTCGCCATCTCTGCGTTTGGTTTTGTCTACGTCTAACGGAGGAGGTGGCTGAGATAACAGAAAATAAATTGTGGTAGTATAAAATATGTAGTAGAAAACCCATTCATGATTTATGTTATTTCAAAAATCCACATTGTTTTATACATATTTTGGACTGTGGGGGGCGCCATTATTGCTATGATGTAAATGGTTGCGACCTGTTGCTATTTTTATCAAAACACAACTCTAAAAAAAATAAAATACTGATGCGAAGACCACAGCTACTGAAAGAGCTTACAGGTGGCGATGGATATAAGCGTAGGCTTAAACCAAATGCTGTACCATTGTTATTTTCCATTGTTAGAGAAACTCTGCAAGTTTACATCCTGCCAGGATGGCATCTAGCATTTCTTGTCTCTTCTATTTGTAAACTCTTTCAGTAGCTGTGGTCTACTTAAAGCCTCAAAGGCATCAGGGCTAAAGTGGAGGAAACAAAGACGATGGTCTTTAAGAAGTATTATTTGTCCACAGACATCTTTACATACGTTTCTCCTCTTCTTATCATTATAAAACCATTGAAGACTTACTTTGCTTCTCCTGTTGCCCTTCGACTGAAAATTACAACGAATAGCCATACAATGTGACATCATACCAGTATTTTATTTTCCGTGTTGTGCTGCGGTAAAAATATGAATAGGTAGCGCTAGTAGTTCACAGAGTACAACCATTTGATATCATCGAAATAACGGCACCCCATAGTCCAAAATATGTATAAAGCAATTAGGATTTTTTTAAATAACGTAAATCTTTCATAGGTTGTCTACTACATATTTCAATAAGAGGCATGATTTACATTTTTAAGCCATACAAGTCTTAATAGCCAGGGTTCCCTTTAAAAGAAATCATAACAAATTCGGCACAAATGTTAATAGGATTACTTCTTACCTGCTTTGGTATTTTATTGATCGCTATGAGATACTCCTTATTCAAAATACAATTTCCAAGTGCATTTCCAAAACACCTTAGGAAATAAAATTGAAATTATTAAATCAATAACAATTATATAATGTATTGAAGAATGTATAGTAGGCCGGTCGCTAGCTAAATTAATCTTGACAGATAATCAGAAAACTTTTTGTATTTTCTGATAATAATTAGCTGACTATATATTACCCTGTTTAATATATGGCTTATATTAGTTTGGGCTGCATTTATTTGATTTATTTTAAAAATACAGTAAAAGCATCATTATAGAGTGTTTTTCAATCTGGAAATCACCCATTGAGGCAGTACTGAATGTAAACAACTCCAATGAAATGAATGGAACTCGTGCATGGGCTTGGCATAAAAAGAAAAAGAAACTAAAGCAATTCACTATGTCGGGATAAGAAATAGAAGGAAGAACTGTTGTGTCATCAGTCCGCGACAAAGAAGGCAGTTCGTATGGATATTTACCACCTATTACAGGGCTCGACAATATGGACTGCCCTATGGACCAGTGCATTCATGTTCCAAAATGTTACTTGTGTGGAAAAATTTCATAATTATTATTATATTTATTCTGTAAAAGCATGTTAACAGAGGCCAGAAACGCTGAAGACGGACATAAAAAGGAGAAAATACTGTAGCAGGCTGTTCACGATATCTAAATAATGAATTGGGGGTAGGATTTTATATGAATGTATCTCTGAGGGGAACTGTCTGTTTTCAGAAAAGTTTACATGACGTTTTCTTTTTATCTAGCATCTGTATAATGTATTATTTGTGTACAGCACCCTGTATTAACTTTAATTTGTTAAAATATAACACCCTTTTCTGCTTAACAAGTCCTGCTCTATAAGATTGAGCAGCTTCCACATGTTTTTTCCATGGTTTAGACATCATAAATTAGTAGAACGATGTCTTCAGTGGTATATTAACCATGCAATCCATGCTGCTGTTTACATACGAGTATCGCCGTAATGGCAGCGCATCTGGGTAACTGACCAAAACGTGATGTAGCAAACCCTCTATTATGATATTTTATGAATTATTATTACAATTTAATATGTTTTTATGTTAAGTATTTCAATTTAAGTATTGTAATTTATTCCTGTGATCAAAGCTAAATTTTCAGCATCATTTTGTCTTCAGTGTCACATAATCCTATAGAAATCATTCTAATATGCTGATTTGCTGCTCTAGAAATATTTCTAATTATCATCATTACTCAGTGGAAATAGAAGTCTTTTGTAGCATTATGTTTCTATAGTCACTCTTGTTCAAATTAATGCATCCTTGCTAAATAGTTTTATTTCTTAAAAAATAAATAAATACATTTTATTAAAACAAAAAACACTGACCACATAATGCCACAACTGACCAATCAGAATCAGGTATGTGTAAACAGCAGAAATAATTACTTGAGTGCTCTTTTCAGTCCATCTGTGACGGCTTCTTTTCTTGCTTTTTCCAGTGACAGAGCTTTGGATTTGAGGCCTTCGCTCACCCCGTATCCTACATCCTCGTGATACGAGCCGTCCTACAGAAAAGACACTTGAGAAATGGTACGCTCCTTAGAATGCTGTGTATCTGTCTTGTCAAGTGCTCTTACCTTTAACTGGACCTTCACAAAGGCACTGACTCCAACATAAAACTTTCCATTGATAAGGTCCACAAAGTCTAAAACAAGATTGACCACACATCTTTTTAAAATAAGCAACCTACATGTGAATGGAGCATAAATGGGAATGTTTGACAATCTGTGCCTGTCATGATAAGAAACATTATGGGCTTACCAACATTTTGCTGAGATATGGAGTGTGACCATCCATTATAGCCAAACATTTCATTGGCCAGACTTATGACTCTGTGACCTTCAATATAGCACACCTGCAAACAAAACAACAACAACAACAACAAAAATGTTTTATTAATCTGGAAAACAGCAAGATAATCAGCTGGTATATTAGATCAGCAAGGTTTAATATTAATAAGTGTACACGAAGTACATTAATTCTCACTTTTTGTCCTCCTCCAGCCTGTCTGGTGCTGATATATTCAGGTCCGAGTTTCTGTCGTAGAGCATTCTGGACTGCCTGATACTCCTCTGCGGTATATGCATACTACAACAAACATAAACTCTTATAAATAACTCTTGAAATATTATTAATACATCGTATATTATAAATCGTATGTTTCTGTAGCTATTAACATAATGTCAAAATGATCAAAACACATACCTGCCCAAAACATGTGTTTGTTGTATGAGGTTTTCTCTCCTCTTGCCTCCCACTGCAATAATCCATGTGTGTTTCCTGATCGCCAAGTCTCAAAAGCCGTCAATATTCTCTTTTAAACGACGCTGGATGTGTATAATGTGAGGGGAGATCGCTAAACTGTAACAACAGGATGTCTGGCACAACATTACGCGCTAATTTACGCCCATAGTGCGTTACCATCTACCCCGCTTTCTGCTGAAAAGACAGACTAAACTTGTCAGCGTTCAGTTAAGGTTACTATAGCAAGGTTAATGTTATAAAACTGATATAAAAAAATCGGACGCCTAGCAGCAGAATGAGCGTTTGTGTATTCCCGCGCCGGAACGTTTACGCCGCCCCGCCCACTCACTCGTGCGTACTACGTCACAAAGAACGATATTCCCTGCTATGCAGCGTTAAAAAATCACTTTTTTTGTTCTTAAATATCCGTTTGTCCCAAATAAAAATTAAGGTGTTCTCCGCGTTCACCATCACGAATGAAAATACAAATCATCATAGAAAAACATCAACATAATACCAAGATAAAAAGCGGAATTTATTTAAAATCCAGTCTAGTGATTGTCTAATGTATAAATGGTAGTGTTGTCAAATCGATGAAGCGCATCCAAAATAAAAATTTGTGTTTACATATGTGTATACTGTGTATATTTATATTTATAGTTATATATAAATACACACACATACTTGTATATATTTAAGAAATATTTGCATGATTTATATTATACATAAATATAAATATACATTACATATATTTCTTAAATATATACAATATATATATATATATTTCTTAAATACATGTACACTACCATTCAAAAAGATTTTTAATGTTTTTAAAGAATTATCTTCTGCTCACCGAGCCTGCTTTTATTTTAACCAAATAAAATCAAAAATCAGAAGCAGTAATATTGTGAATATTTTTACTATTTAAAATAAGTTTTTTATTTTAATATATTTTAAAATGTAATTTATTCCTGTGATCAAAGCTGAATTTTCAGCATCATTACTCCAGCCTTCAGTGTCACATGACCCTTCAGAAATCATTATAATATGCTAATTTGCTGTTAGAAACATTTTATTTATTTTAATTTTTTTAATAGAAATTTAGAAATTAATACTTTTATTTAGCAAGGACGCTTAAATTGATCAAAAGTGATGATAAAGACATTTATAATGTTACAAAAGATTTCTGTTTCAGATAAATGCTGTTCTTCTGAACTTTCTATTCATCAAAGAAACCTGCAAAAATTCTACTCAGCTGTTTTCAACATAATAACAATAATGCTTTTTGAGCAGCAAATCGGAATATTAGAATGATTTCTGAAGGATCATGTGACTGGAGTAATGATGCTAAAAATTCAGCTTTGAAATCACAGGAATAAATTACATTTTAAAATATATTCAAATAGAAAACTATTATAAAATTTGACTCTTCTTGCTGTACTTTGGATCAAATAAATGCAGACTTGGTGAGCAGTAGAGACTTCTTTAATAAATCTTACACATTTTACTGTTCAAAAACGTTTGACTAGTGGTGTATGTATCTTTATATATACTTATACACAATACACACACATATATTATGTAAACACAAACTTATACTTTCGATGCGATTAATCACGATTAATCGATTTGACAGCACTATAGAGATTTGGATTATTCTCAGAGACGTGCACCTTCTAAAGTCAGCATGAAATAAAAAATTACCCATGTATATTTTCTAAATGCATGTTATAGAATTTATTGTGAATGGTTGTTCCATGCACATTTCATTAAAAAAATCTAGTAACGTTTAATCAGAATGCCATAACTGATTAATATTGGTAAACATAACACTTATAAGAGAGAGAAGCACAATAATGTGCTTCTCTCTGGTGACATATACATGACTTCTCCAATAATTTAATCAGTTTAAACCCCGCCCCTGCAATATTACATTCATCTGTCAGCATTTTAAGAGCCACGCCCACTTCTCACAATCCAATCAACTACCGATGCATAGAAACAAGTCCCTGCCCTTCGTATTTTTTCTTTTCGATAATCAGTTACACTCAAATGTAAGTCACAATATGGAATAAAAGAGCTGACGCTACTTCCATGTAATCGTGACTATAAAAAGATTTGTTCACAGATTCCTTTAGTGGAAATTTTTAGTTGCCGAATTGTGCCAACATGGGGTGACAAATAAATGTATTTTTGTGTAGTAGTAGCAGTAGTATGTTGTTGTCGTTGTTGTTTTTTTAATATTTTTAAAATACAAATTGTATGACAAATTATCCTTCCGTTTTGGCCTATAATTTAAAGCAGTGACTGTACATATCTATCCACCTTATTTTTGTGTAAGAGTGAGTGCGGCGATTTGTATATTTTATCAGTCTGGCTTCCGGTCTCATCCTTGATATTGCAAATTGGTGTTTGACCATATAATTTTAATGTATTATCTTAATTATAAACACACGTTTTACCTTTTACTGCACGTCGTTATTCTTCTGTAATTTCCCTATAAGGAACCGGAAGTCTCGCCCATAAGCTTACTTCCACGTTAAAGAAGAAGGTGGATAGCAAAATAAAAAGCATAATTAAATCCAATTTATTTGAATTGTGCTCCGCCTCTTTAAGATAAACCGCTGATGTGCTAAATAATATCCCTGTCACGGTCGACTCAGCAGGGATTATCTAAATCTAAATTAGGCATCCAAATAAAGATTGCAGTTTGGTTATTGGATTGAATATGTATTTTTTTTACATATGGCTTCCTGCTGGGCTCATGAAGCGAAACGGAAACATCATTTCCTTTATTAAATGTTAGCATATCAAGCATTAATTTCATTTTGTCTCAAGCACATCTTGACCCTTTTCACAATGGCGCGCGCGCACGTGTTGGGGCGTGAACGCGCCCACAGTCTGGACTCCCGTCTGGTCAGACAGTCTGCAACTCGGGAAGCAAATAGGAGGGGCGAGTATTGGGGATGCCACAGGAATGATCCATTAACCCCGCACAACCCACATCCGCATTTATGGATTAGTTTCTCCTGAAGTGTAAGCCGTCATATCTATTGTTTTCGTCATCATTGAACTTACTTAAATATCCCCGACTGCTCATATTCACTTTGCAAGCGGAGCACATGACGGTGAGTTGAAACATTGTTACGATGCACTACTGTTTGTGTGGAGTCTTAGAACAGGGAGTTTGATGCTAAACTGCGTTTTTCACCCTGAATGAATGGTGCATTGTTGCGCTGTTTGTAAATAACAAACGTTCCATGATCACCATAAGGTACATTGAGTACCCAGTGCGTCAATCCCGCCATGAATAACTTAGAGCTACTGATGGAACATGTAACCAATAGAAAATGATGCATTGTAACACGGCCAGCGGGGTTGTTTGATTCGTATCGAGTTTTAATAGAACAGTCAAGCGAGGTCTGTCAGTCCAGAATGGGAAGTGATGCCCTTCCTCTCAGATAGCCTTCTCAGGTTTACCCAGACGTCGTCGTTTTACCGTTGCGTTTACCTGTCTGCACTTTAGAAAGGGAAATGGACTCCTCCTGCTCCTGTAATACATCGTGGCTCGTGTCCTGGCACGTTCAGTGAACAAAGGGAAACTGACATGAGGCTTCAGGGAAAGTGGAACATAAAGCAAAGTCACATATTTAGGTCGAGGCTGTTGAGATGCGTTTGTGTGTTTTTTCAAAGAGCCCATAAAAAGCTCTTACGCCCGCGTGGGCAAATGATGACAGACTGATGCAAGACAAGTCTTTTGTTGTAGTAGCCTATTTCTTTGGCGAAGCTTCCCGGATGGTCCGGTAGGGGGCGTGGGATGAATTGTGTTGCTGAGGAACACATGGAGAACGAATAACGTAAACAAGCACATCGATCCTCTTTAACAGCAGGCGAAATGAATGAAATGGACGTGTGAATCTTCGGCGGTTAGAATAGAGTTTTTAAACTGTGCTTGGTTTATGTAAATGGATTGTAGCATGACCTTATAATCTAAACTGTTTACCAAACGCTTGCATCAGGGAGTTGTGAAATTTAAAGGAATAGTTCACCCAAAATCGAAAGTTCTGTTATCATTACATTCCCTTATGTCGTTTTAAAAACGTTTATGAAATAAAATTAGACATCTTGAAGAATGCGTTGGTCTCTGTTTTCTTTGTAATTACAACAAATGCAGATGGAATCGTCTAAATGAATTTGAGAACCGCATCAGTTTGATTCGAGAACAAATCATTCAGATAGATCTTCCGATTCACTGCAGGTTAGTTAAAAAGATGCTCACCCATAAATGACACCTCTGTTACGAACATTAAAGGGATAGTTCACCCAAAAATGAACATTATCCCATGATTTACTCACTTTCAGGACATCCTAGGTATAAATCACTTTCGTCTTTCAGACGAATGCAATCGGAGTCATATTAAAAATGTCCTGGCTCTTCCAAGCTTTATAATCGCAGTGAATGGGTGTTGAGATTTTGAAGTCTAATAAAGTGCATCCATCCATTGTAAAAGTACTCCACAAAGCTCCGAAGGGTTAATAAAGGCTTTCTGAAGCAAATTCATATTAAATTCATATTTAAAACTTTATAAACCGTAATCTCTAGCTTCCGCTAACTGTCGTATGTGCGTTAATAAGAGAGTATTGTTCCAGCAGATTATGTAGGATGTATGCATAGCGTAAACTCCAGTGAGAATATGCTAGTCTAGCGAGAACAAAGTTTTGTTTACAGCAAAGGAAAACCAGTCTCCTCTTGGCTTATATCGAAATCCTAATCCTAACTTCTAATTTGTGACAGGTGTTTTGTTTCGCATTGTCCTACATCCTACTTCATCCGATGGAACGTCACTCTTGTGAACAGGGTTGCCAGGTTGTCACAACAAAACCTGCAAAATTGGTACTCAAAACTAGCCCAAAAGTAGCCCAATCGCATTTTGAGGGGGGGCCCATTAAAAATCGCTTTCCAGAGGGTAAAATACACATTTTTTGGCAAGGCTCCCCTGGTAAAATTAGCATTCCAGGTGCTAAATATTACATTATTGGGGTTGCTTCAACCCACGAACATGAAAAACAACCCGCGGCAATAGTTTTAAAGTAGCCCAATTCTTGGCAACACTGCTCATGAATGTGCGTATGACAGCTAGAGATTACAGTTTATAAAGTTTTACATATGGATATTTTTCTTATACAAACACATCGATTTGCTTTAAAAAAGGCCTTTATTAACCCCCTGGACCCATGTGAAGTACTTTTTATGATGGATGGATGCACTTTATTTCGCTTCAAAATCTCAACAGCCATTCACTGCCCTTATAAAGCTTGAAAGAGCCAGGACATATTTTTAATATAACTCCGATTGTAGTCTTCTGAAAAAAAGTCATTTACACCTAGGATGGCTTGAGGGTGAGTAAATCATGCGGTAATTTTAATTTTTGGGCAAACTATCCCTTTAAATAACGTTGTCCACTACTGAACTAATGATTTGTACATGAATCCAAGTTATCTGGTTAGATTCACTAATCTGATTTAAGTTCCATCAGCTCACCGAAGTGGAAGATTTATCCGTAAAAGACTACTTAAATTTAAGTCTGTTTCTTACACAAAATAATTGTAATTAAGACAAATAGGAATATGGTCCACGAGTTGTGTGAACCTCTTTTATTGTCACGTTCACAAAGCAGCGGAATATGGTTGTCAGCCCTGTATTTGAGTCCTTAACACGGTTACGTTCACGCACAGTATTTAAGTTACTTAAGGGTGTGACAACCGCATTCTATAACCGAACTCACACCCGTAAATTTTCAGGACTCACAACCGCATTCTCGGAATATAAGCGCTGTGTGAACGGAACAGGACTGGACAACTAGTTGTCCATCACGTCATTCAGTGCGAGAGAGCCACTCTGTCGCACAAATTCGCGTCTACCGTGTGCTGCGTGCTTTAATTTTTGGTTTCGGTAATTCACAGCGACAGAGAAATGACCTGTGTCATCTCAAAGTGTTACATCCACTCTCCACCCAAATATAAAAGCTTTTGTCGGTTAATGACAGTTTGATGGATGAACTCGCGGCTCAATTGGACTCTTGTCTTGTCAGAAAGTGATAAGGCTTTCAGTTCTATGGACGTTGCCATCTTTGATATTACTTTTATCACTGTCGCTATGGTTACTAGTAAGGAATATTGGCTTGACTCCCGTTGCACGCTCATACAGACATATTGGACTTTAAGCAGCAGCCACGGATGGAACGGCAACGGCATTCCGACGTCACATCGCGCGTTCACGAGTTTAACTGCCGCTTTTTGACGTTCTACTGTAGCCGTCTACTACGGGAGAACAGCTGGTTAGTCTTCACAACGTGACAGATTAGGTAGATAAATGTTACATTTTATAGTATATACCACTGTAATTCTATCAGTATGCGATTCTACCATTAGTCTTTCATTTAATCTGTGTTGATATGTTTTAAACTTAAGCCAACTTTAACGATGTTTTCATTTCTACAAAGATATGTCTGCTGTTGGCATCAGCACCTAGTTGCTTAATGATTTTTACGTTCTCGGCTACGGCGGGGTTAACGTTACAGCCTATTCCGGTCATCGTAGCCGTTCCATTGGAAGTTGTTGCTTGAAGTTCCTAGCGCATTCGAGACTCTACTGTAAGCTGCTGTGTGAATGGGACATTTCGAGACTTACACCTGTAAGGAAATGCAGTTGTCAATCCCAAAAATTGACAGTGTGAACATAGCCTATAATTCAAATTTTAATTAAAAAAAGAACAACCGGTAATTTTTTTCATTATTTAAAGTAGTAGTAGTTGTAAATAAGTCATACAGGTTTGGAACAAGATGAGGGAGAGTAAATGATGACCGAACGTGATCCAATTCCTGATGCATTTATGATGTACAGTAGCAGCAGCTAGCACAACACATTCTCATTTTGTCCCTTTCTTCATTCTTTTTTGTTATCAGAAGGACCAGAGATGTTCTGAATGAAAGGAGGATCTGGCAGCCTTTCGATAACAATGCTGGAGAACTTGAGCGGAGCCCACGTTGATCGACCCGCCCCTAGATCATCCGCATTCAGCTTCTCTGCCCTGTTTGCTCTGCCACACCACCTTCACATGGATGGGAGCAGTCATCCATTCAGGAGGTAAAACTGAGCGGAACTATTAACACGCTCACATCCTGCTATACATACTCGTATCCTGTTATTTGTTTGCGATGTCCTTTGTTTTCCTGTATACCCTAAATAAGCCATTTTCCCAAATTTTCTCACAATGTGTGACATTCCTCAGTTTAGCACCTGCTGAGGGACCCACTTTTTGTACATTTATGTAATATCAGTGGGATGCCACAGGAGACATGACAAAACATAGATTACTCAGTTCCAAGTACCAAAATGGGTTAATCAATATTAATGTAAATTCAATGAGTGGCGACAGGATCGGTGGGAAATGGATCAAAATTTTCCAGGGTAAAATCAATAAAAAAGTACAGTCACTACTGCAGCTTATACATGCATGAAATAGTTTGAAATATTTTTTTTACTCTTATATAAAAGTAATAAATATTTATTAATTATTTTTTTTATGTTGAAATAACTTTATATGTGTTTAAATGTGTGTGTGTGTGTGTGTGTGGGTGTGTGTGTGTGTGTGTGTATAAAATTAAATAAAAATATATGTCTTATATAAAATGTAATATAATAATGAAAAACATCATTCTTATTTTTTATAGGTAAAATAACAAATATTATTATTATTATTATATAATATAAAATAATAATATAAAATGTTAAAATAGTTTATATATATATATATATATATGTGTATATATATATATATAAA